>CM060090.1:1197786-1425962 GCA_030522485.1 Stenchaetothrips biformis
ATTCGGGGCGCCCCAGCTTGTGAGCCTCGGAGTGGAACGAGGAGCAGCCGCCCATTGTCCGGGGCCATCCTCGTGGGCCAGCCGAGAAGAAGGAGGAGGAGGAGGAGGAGGGGCCGAGCGGCGCCACTTCCATCTGCATATCGCACTCGAGGGATGACACATGGTGATTGTGCACACGGAGCGCACCTGCAGGGCCTCGGCCACGCGCAGCAGGTTTCCAACAAATTTTCAGCCGCGCACCACAGAGAGGCACACTCGCACGCACTCTCACTACTCGCGGCCGGAGCCCTCAGGTCAAGTGCTGCTTCCGTATTGCCAGCAAGTAGCATCTCATTGCATCAATCGGCCCAGGAAACGGCACGGTCGGGTCGGGTCAACGTGCACCCGGCAAAGAGGAGCCGCCGCACAGTGGGTCGGAAGACCGTTGAGGCGGCCCAAATTCTAGACGCGTTTTTGAGCTCCACAGTCGCTAAACAGGACTCGGATCGAACGTGCGACCCCACCAATGGATTAGTCTCCAAACGAGGAATCCATTGGTGGGGTCACACGCTCGATTCGAGTCGCACCTAGCGACTCTGGAGCTCAAAACGCGTCCGGGTTTTTGGCCGCCTCAACGGTCTTTTGACCCACTGTGCGGCGAGCCGGCCGTGCGGCGCCTTGTGCCTGCCGGCCGCCCGCCCACCGCGCCCGGCACTGCAGAGAGGGCGGCAAAAAGTGGCGGCCGGCCGGGCCCTTCCTGTTGCTGCTCGGCCCCGCGCCCCGCGCTACGGAAGAGGGCCTCGTCAGGGGCCCCCGGAGCACAGTGGGCCAGAAGACCGTAGAGGCGGCCAAAACTCTAGACGCATTTTGAGGTCCAGAGTCGCACGGAAAAAAAATTCGTTCAATGTAGACAGGAAGGTCGGTCGTAGGGCTCAACTTTTGGTCGATGAACAACTTTCGGTTGTGCACGATCGACCTCCAATTACCACTATATCAGGTTGGTTGGTTACCACAATCAGAAAAATGGTCATCACGACCAGATTTCATCAACCGACCCAATCCGACTGCTGTGACCAACCATTTTTTTTCCGTGCGCTAAATGGGACTCGAATCGAACGCGTGACCCCACCAATGGATTCCTCTTCCTGAGAGCAATCCATTAGTGGGGTTACACGTTCGATTCGAGTCCGATTTAGCGACTCCGGAGCTCAAAACTGTTCTAGAATTTTGACCGCGTCTACGGTCCTCTGACCCACTGTGCGGAGCGGTGTGTACTCGCAGACTGATCACGAAGGGTCGTTCCGTACGAATAAGCGACTCGGAATCGTTCTGCTGGAGTCTCGCTGGAGCGAGCGGCTTCCAGGATCCGGCCTGAACCCGCTGCGGCCGTCAATGGGAAGGGCAGGCCTTGTCATCATGCAGAGCCTGCAGCCATATCGAGCTGTGCCTGGAGTACCTCTTCACTCCATCCAAATGGCATGCAGGCAATTCGTTGTTGATGTTGTTGTTGTTGTTGCCGCTTCTGCTGCTGTCGCGATCGTAAAGCGTGCACGTCCGCGGGCGGCGGCGTGGCGGCGTGGCGGCGTGGCGGCGGGGCGTTGACAGCGCGCGTACTACTCTCCCAGAAAGCGGGACTTGTCCTGCTGCTGCAGCAGCCTGACCCCTCGTCCGGGAATCATCGCTGGCGCCTCGCCGGCCCCGCCGGGGCGTGCCGGGCCCTTGGCGCAGCGTCGCACAGTGGGTCAGAGGGCCGTTGAGGTTGCCAAAATCCCGGACGCATTTTGAGCTTCAGAACGTGTGACCCCACCAATGGATCCCTCGTTTGGAGAGCAATCCATTGGTGGGGTCACAAGTTTGATTCGAGTCTCATTTAGCGACTATTGTGGAGCTCAAAACGCGTCTGGAGTTTTGGCCGCCTGCGCCGGTCTTCGGGCCCACTGTGCGTCGCGGCCTTTGCTTCACCGGTCCCCGAAAACAACGAACCAACAACACGACGAGTCCACACGTTCGGCGGTGACCTTTTGGCTCCTTCGCGTCGCTTTGCGTACGACGTGAACGCGGCGTCGAGGACCGCAAGAAAGCCAATTGGAGTCAAACGGAAGTCGAGCCGTGGCGCGGCGCGGGGACGAAGGCACCTCAATGCGTCTTCGGGCCCGGCAGGCACGGCGCGGCGCGGCGCGGCACGGCGCGGCCAGATCGCGCGATTTCCCCGAGCCGAGTTGAACCGC
Organism: Stenchaetothrips biformis; assembly: GCA_030522485.1. Lineage (NCBI taxonomy): Eukaryota > Metazoa > Arthropoda > Insecta > Thysanoptera > Thripidae > Stenchaetothrips > Stenchaetothrips biformis. The sequence goes on from CM060090.1 coordinate 1,199,994, forward strand.
AAAGGTTCCGGTCGGTGCCGTTCGTTCGTTCGTTCCCTTCCGTTCCGAACTGCACACCGCGTTCCATTCCGGGGAACGACGACGCCGAGGACGCCGAGGACGGCGACGACGCTTTGCCGTGCCGCAGGTGCACGCCGGCCAATCTCCATCCGATCGCGCTGCCGCGGGGGCGGCGGGCGCCAGTACGTACGTCGTGAGATGGTGCCACCGATGGCCGTTAATAAATGAATCTTTTGGAGAGGTGAGCCGGGTGGGTGGCGAGCGCAGCGGCAGCGCGACACCGCGAGTGTTGATAGCCGCGCTGCCAGCAGCAATTACACATCGCGTTGCGCCGAACGCGCGGCGGGGGAGGGGAGGGGGGAGGGGGAGGGGAGGGGAGGGGGAGGGGGAGGGGGGAGGGGGAGGGGAGGGGGCGATCGCGGGTGGATGGCCGCTTTCCCCTGGCCTGACCCCGCCGCGGGCCCGCGCCCTGCCCGCGCCCTGCCAGGGCCCCACACAGGACCCAAAGTCGAGGCGTCAGAGGCGGGGGAGCAGGGCAGGACAGCGCGGGGCGGGCCGGCAGGGTCAGTCGCCAGATCCGCGCAGAATATCCCCGCATTGTGTCCGGGACTATGGCGGGGCCGCGGGGCTTCCGGTCGGTACAGCACCCGGGACAGCCGCAAGTACACTCTCGTCTGCAAGTGCGTAAAAACGAGGCGCGTTTCCCAAGCGGCTCCCATGCCCTGCTTGGCCATCGTCATTGTTTCATAAACACGCTTCCCGCGCGACAAGAGGCGGCCACGTTCCGCGGCGCCCCGCAGACCCTCGCGGGGCCTCCTCCTGGAGCCCGCCGACGGACCGGCGGCAGTGGCGGTGTTCAGACCGCCTCTCCATCCTCCAGGCAGTGAAACAACCAACGGTAGCTTTCGTTTTCGTTCTTTTGTCGCCTGATTTATTTTTTTTTCAAATCCATACAATTTTGCCTTATTTTTTTTCTTTCCAATTTTTAGGGGATTGTTTTCGCTTTTGGGACCGATTTTTCTACTTTCTCGTACGCACATATGACCACTGCTAACCTCATCCTCAAATAATAAAATTTACCCCTTTTTCTGCTACCGACTTAAAACCTCTTGTCTTTACAGCATTTTAAGACATTCTAGTGCAGGAACACCGTGCAATGCGTTAGTGTTTCCACTTTCCAGTTTTTAACCTTCACACCACCACACACACCTTAAAAAGAAATATTCCAGTGCCGGAACACCATGCAATGCTTTAGCATTGAAATTTTTATTTATTTATCTTTTTTTGTAAGCTTAGCATGCCAAATTATTGCTTGCAGCTGGTACACCGTGTCAAAATCCAACGAAGACTATTTTCCGCGTCGACTTGAAAAAGTTTTTTTTTTTAGCAGTGGTGTTGCATCCCCGCGGCATGCGGCCTGCATCAGGAACCACGACCCGCACTGGACCAGGCAAGACCCGGCGGGACCGACCTATTAGGAAAACCAGATTCCCACGAGGAGGCACTCGGGCCGGAGTGGGGGCCAAACGAACCCATTGCGCCACCCAGTCGACAGCACAACTCTGTTTACAGACTGACAGACTGGGCTCCGCGCTAGAGGGAGGAGGCGGCCGGCCCATATGTGTGCGGTTCGATTGCCGAAAATTAGTCACGGTTTCCGTAAAAATTAAAAACAGCAAACGCCAAAATAAGAAGAAAAAAGAAGAAAAAAAGACTCGGCATTGATGACACTTTCTCCGTCGAGCACATGATGCCTTTTTTACGGGACACCGCACGGCCGCTGCCGGGGCTGCCGGCACGCCGAGGCCCGCGCTGCGTCCCGCCGCCTTGATGTGACGATGCTCCGGGAGGACATTACGGCCGGGCTCCGGGCTCCAGGCTCCAGGCTCCGGGTGTCAACGGAAGAGAGACCCCTTGTTATCCTCCGGGCTGGCGGCGGGGCGAGCGGCGAGGCCAGGAAGGGCGTCTTTCTCCTTGGCTCCGGCCGCAGACACCGCCGCGCGGCGCGCAGCCATGGCGCAGCCCGGCTCGACCGCGACGGCATGGCTTTGCATTGGGAGGCCCCAGACCTGTCTCAACGTCGTAAAAGGAAATCGATGCACGACGCGCATATCGACAATACGCGCAGCCCTGCGCTCGACGAGAGGCATGCACGAGTACGTCGAGCAGGCGGGGGACGGTTAAACATCCCGAGTTAGGCAATCTCTCAAACCGTCCCGCAGAATCCAGTTTCCTGAGCGCGAGCGCCTGGGGGATACGCAACGCGCGCGCAGCTGCGGCGGTGGCTGCCTACCTGGCGGTTGACGGGCGCCTCCCGGCCACTCCATCACCGTCACGTGTGCATCGCGGGCCGCCACCGCACCGCCGCGACAAACCGCACGCCGCGTCCACGCCGCGTCCACGCCGCGTCCACGCCGCGTCCACGCCGCGTCCACGCCGCGTCCTCGCCGCGTCCACGCCGCGTCCTCGCCGCGTCCTCGCCGCGTCCTCGCCGCGTCCACGCCGCGTCCACGCCGCGACAAACCGCACGCCGCGTCCACGCCGCGTCCTCGCCGCGTCCACGCCGCGTCCACGCCGCGTCCACGTCGCGTCCTCGCCGCGTCCTCGCCGCGTCCACGCCGCGTCCACGCCGCGTCCACGCCGCGACCACGCCGCGCGCTGCAGGGCCAGGCCGCGGGCCAGGACCACGCCGCGGCCCTCCACTCGGCAATCACTCGGATCGCGGCGTGCGTGCGCGGTGACGCAAGGCGCGCGGCGACGGGCAGGCGGGCCGCGCAGCCGCGTCCAGCGCAGTGACCCGGACGGCGAGCCCCTCCGTCATAATTTAACGGCGCCATTCGAGACACTGGAGACACTGCCGCTGGCCATTCCGCGCCGCCAGCGAAGCCAGCGACACTACCGACGCCAAAAACTTTCTCCGCGGCGTTCCTCTTTTTCTTTTTCCTTTTTTGCATTGCGTTGGGCTGCATAATGAACCGCAATGAACACGTCATGCATACGCATCGCGCGCGTGGCGTGGCCCGGCGCGGCTTGGCGGGCACGGCGGCGGGCACGCACGCGGGCAGTGGCGGCGCGGGTTACTCCGCAGAGCAATGCCGGCGTGCGAGGGGGCCGCCATTCTCATTTCAGGTGTAACACAAGATTACGGGAATTTTACTAGGGATTACGCGTAAAATTTTGGAAAAAATGGTTCAAAAACGCTTTAAAAGGACAGAATTTCAGCAAGGATAACGTGATTACGGCATGGATTACCGGAGATTACCAGCCAATTTGTACACAGGATTCCCGGGGTGGTGGCCCCCTCGCCGGCGTGGTTACATCTCCAGTGCGCCCATTGAGCAGGGCACTCGGTGATAAAAAGGCAAAGAACCGTCGGGGTATCGGAACCCGGGACCGGCGCATCCAGGTCACACACTCACCCAGTTCATCTTGGCTGCGGCGGTTAGGTCAGCGTACTCCAGGGGCTTGTCGCACTGCACTGCACCACACACTGCACCACAAACTCGCGCTCCGCCGGTGGCGGCACTATGGGCGCGCGGCCAGAGGTTCAACACCCGTCGAGCGGAAAAAAAAAAGGATCAAGTTGAAAACGGCGCGCGCGAGGCGCGAGGACGCTCGCGGCTGGGACGCGGTTCGGCCCGGGCGCGGGCTGGCTGCCTTGATGAGCGCCACGCTGCGACGCTGCGCTGCCTGGGTACCTGCTCTGGTACCTGCTGGAACACGGCTGCGGTGCCCAGCGCGCCGCCAGTGAGAGTGGCGCCTGAGAAGAGTGAAGCTGGCCGCCCCGCCACGCCCCACCAGCCCCACCAGCCGCGCGGACCCGGCGGGGAGCGGGGGTGGGGTGGCGGTGGGGGCCCCGGCACGTGGCCTGGACTCCATGCCGTGTCCGAGGTCGTAATCGCAGTGTCCACTTCACACTTGTCTTTGCTTTGCATTTTATGGGAAACGGGTCAATAAGGTGGCTCGCTCGGGGGCCACCCTCACCATGCCTCCGCGTAAGGCATTCGGACGATAAACCGTTTAGCTCTTTTTGTATTGTTTTACGCTCCTCACACCTACGCGGTGAAAAGAAGCCCTTTTTACGAGTGGGAAACGGGCGGCGGGCGACCACCTCCTCGACACTCAGCCGTCCGCTCCACGCGCAGGCGCGCACACACACACACACACACACACACACACACACACACACACGAGCCGCGGCTCCTGCCCAAACGACAGGTGTGGGAGGGCGCCTGCGACACCAAATAATAGACCGGGACTTATTGAGACGACTCGCACGTTGCGCGGCGACCCGGATTCCCCCGGAAAGGCCGGAAAGGCCGCACCACCTGTTGCAAAAATGTCACACCCGGCAGGACCGAAACCCACCGCGCCCCCGCCGACGTAAAGAGAGGCGAGGATTTGGCGGAGCCGCCTCGTCGTTCGAGAGCTGTTGTGTGCACACCGCGAGCAGAGTGGCTTCTCGTGCGGCTATAGTCGCCCCCGTACAAGGATAAAACGCTTCTAGCGAGCCGCCGTTTACCGGATACGCATCGTACCGGAGAGGCCGTGGTCGGCTGCTGGCCGGGTCCGCTCACGGTGGCAAAAAGTTACAGAGACTTCTGTAAACAACTTGTGCTGATTCTCTGAAACCCTAAGCCCAGTATTTCCTATAGCCCATTTACAGTGTTCACTGTGCGACTCGCAGTATTCTCTGTAGGACTTACAGTCGTCTCCGTGCACGTCAATGGTCTGCGACGGGCATGCGGAGGATTCTGTGAGTCGCACAGAGAATACTGTCAAGAGGCTACAGGAAATACTGGGTTTATAGGGTTACAGAGAATCCTGGCAAAAATAACTAACTGACTTTTCCGTAGATTTTTGCCACAGTGCTGGCCGGGGCGCCTGCGAGGCCGGCACCGCGCGCGCGGCTGTGGTCGGCGGGGCGGCCTACCCTGCGGTTCACAGGCGCTACAGACGAAACGATGCCTATCCGACTTCGAAAGGGGAAAAAGTGGACGACCCGAGCCGGGGTGATGATGCGCACCAGTCGGCCCGCCGCGCCTTGCAAAGGGGGCCAATTGTTTTGCCCGGCAGAAAGAACCGGCCGTAAATCTCGGATGAGATAACGGTAATGGCGGGACGAATTAAAATCGGCTTTTGAAACGCGCCCCTCTGATGCCGGGTCAGGATGGCAGCTCTGCGTACTCACACTCACTTCGCACTCACTCACACTCTCACTCTCTCACTCTTTCCCTCCCTCCCTCCCTCCCTCCCTCCCTCCCTCTCTCTCTCTCTCACACACACACACACTGTCGCGCACTCACTTCCTGCAGTGTCTAGCCCTGCGTCACTGGCCGGCGGGGCGTGGTGCACGATTTGCCTTTTATCACGGAAACAGACTACATTCCCCGCGTGCGTTCCGACGACGGCGTCCTGACCCAGTAAGGCGGGCGGCGAGGCCGGCGAGGCCGGCGAGGCGGCCGCCCCCATACCGGGCAATCACGCCCCGAGAGCGCCATGAGTACCACGGCGCAGCACACAGGAGGCCCCGTTTTGTAGTAGGTCGACACCCCGCCGAGAACCTGGCACCGTCTGGCGCGCGTTCTGTACCGCGGGCAGACGAGAAGTGTGTAGTAGTCGAGTAGTTGGAGCTCTCCCGGCTGGAAACGGCGAGGAGAATATCCATCTCACGCTGATACACACGGGCAGAGTTGGAGTCTCTAGTAGCGAGGAGGCGCAGTCCACGCAGTCGTAACTTGGGGCCTCTTACTGCTGAAGGGTGGGCACAGTGGGTGAAAAGACCGTTGAGGGGCCAAAAATCCCGGACACGTTTTGAGCGGCAGAGTCGCTACATGGGACTCGAATCAAACGTGTGACCCCGCCAATGGATTCCTCAGTTGGAGAACACGTTTGATTCGTGTCCCTAGGGGTTTGATTCGTGACTCTGGGGATCAAAACGCGTCTAGAATTTTGACCGCCTCAACGGTCTTCTGACCCACTGTGCACTGGGCCTCCCTTACTACTGACACAAAGGTCATCATTCAGCCCTTCATGAGGTTCACAACCGCCGGCACTCCGTGGCGACACCTGGTGGCCGTTATCTCTCGCCGACAGCTCGTCGTCGTCGTCGTCCCGGTGATTGATCTGCCAGACACACGGCCACCCGCCGCCCACACCGGCGGGGAGCACCGCGAAAGAGTGGCTCATTAGTTGACAATGCGGACCGCGGGCGGGGCGGGGCGGGGCGGGGCGGGGCGGGGCGGGGCGGGGCGGGGCGGGGAGGGACCGGGCGGGGCACCGCGGGGCGGGGCGATGAAATGCGCCGTGCAGCACATGGAGTGCGTTATTGTTTCGACGCGCCAACGCGCTGCTCGCCCGCACGGCCGCACCGTTCCCCGTTACGTCTCGCGAGTCGCGCACCTCTGGCCTCGCGCGCCGGCATGCCGCTGATCTCCGTTTAATGTGCGGATGGCTGGACCTCACGCAACCGCCGGCAGCTTATCCGGCAACAACGCGGTGCATCCGTATCATTCTTCTTTTTTTTTTTTGGAGGGGGATACGGGAAGTCGAAAAACATAGATCTCCAGCAGAACGTGAGGTTTTTTTTTCGGATGCAGCTAGAGAGCAATTAAAACGAGGCGGTCAAGCTCTTGAGTTGTCAAAAAAGTAAAGATCTCTCCGTCCGCACTTCACGCTGCGTGAGGTCCGGACTATCTTTCAGCACAACAACGCGCGTTGAATAAGCTTGTCGACGGCAAAGGCACGCTGGGATTGAATCTCGTTACTCATCGGCATCCTCGCTTGCCTCCGCGAGACCCCGGGACCCCACCGGCCGGGCCGCAGAGCCGAGGGTGGAGCCAGAGAGGACGTCCTCTCTGGGTGGGGCCCGGCCGGCATCCACCAGGACCACGACAACGCCCGGCGCCCTTGAGGATCACCAGTATCCCAGAGAAAGTCCACATGAAATTCCTTTGAATGTATCGCGGCGCTGAGACTCTGCCCCACCCCACCGGGCAGACAGACACACGGGCCGACAGGCGGGCAGGCAGACGGGCAGACAGACAGGCTTCACCACTTTCCATCTCCGCATATCCCCAACCTGTCGCACTCTTCGTTTCATTTCCCACGCCTCGCGACAATGACTTGATATGTGAGTGACGGCACGCCGTTCCTGGCGAGCCACAGCTGACGCTTCCGAAGCCATCTGGAGAGAAACAGAAGAAGGAGGAGAAACAAGTGCTATGCTCGAGCCTGTCCTCCAGCGGCATCCACCCGATAGGTTTCATTTTGCCCCTTTGTCTCTTGGGGCCCGGGCCAACATTAGTCACGAGTAGTTTGGGCCTCTAGTTGGCCCCGAGGGGCACAGCCGGCGCGGCCCCGCCGCCGGGGCGCGGAGGAGTATAAATCAAACAGCGAAAGTCAATTTGTCAGCGTATTCCTGTTTGAACAACAGCGACCGATCGTATACTTCCAGCTTAAAGCGACACAATGGCCGCTTGCCACACAGGTCGTATCTTGTTATTTCGTTTCTTTCCGTTATTCCTCACCTCGCGACTTGACTTTCGCACCCATTTCCCCGCCGCTGCCCACGCGAGTAGTGCACTGCCATTGGGCACACTCACACACGCACAAACACACACGCACACGCACTGACACACACTGAGTGAATTCGGCGCGCGCCGACAGCGTGTCCGGTTGCCCCGCGACGCACAGTGGGTCAGAAGACCATTGAGGCGGCCAAAATCCCCGACTGGTTTTGAGCTCCAGAGTCGCTAAGTGGGACTCGAATCGGACGTGTGACCCCACCAGGGGATTGCGCGTTTGGAGAGCAATCCATTGGTGGGGTCACAGGTTCAATTCCAGTCCTATTTAGCGACTCTGGGGCTCAAAACGCGTCAAGACTTTTGACCGCCTCAACGGTCTTCCGACCCACTGTGCGCCGTGGCGGCGGCGACGAGCGGCGGTGAGCAGACGAAGACAACGTCTGTCTGTCAGGAACCGCAACGACGCCGCGCACGGCAACGCCAGGCAACGCGGCAACGGCACCAGTTTCACTACGTCCCGCTGGGACCGGCGGGCCGCTGCGAGGACCAGGAGGACAAGAAGGACGAGGCGGCAATAACGTACTGCATTTAAATGGACGGGCCCACACCGATTGCATCCGATCCGATGGCGAGCCGATCCTGGGCTCATCCGGCACGGCCGGGGCGAGGTGGGGCGGGGCGGGGCGGGGCGGTTGGGGAAGGACCGCGCGCTTTAGTTTGCGCAACGCGCTGGGGGGGGGGGGGGCTTATGGCACACGCACTCACACACGCTCACGTGGACGCACACGGACACGACGGATTTGGGAGGAACAAGAAGAGAGCACAGCGCACACTAGTGTATAAATCAAACGGTTTGGTGGACCCGGCGCCGCGCCAACGCTTTCCACGAACGGACTGCCGCTCCTGCGCGCCTCGGTGAACAAATGTGCATTTCGTTCATTCTCAACATTCGCTTCGTTTCTTCTGTCCTTCCGTTCCCCGCCCGGGAAACACGCCCGCACACGCCCGCGGTTTTTCTTTAGAACGCGATAGCATATTTGGGTTAATAATCCCACTCGCCCTTTCACCTTTCGCTCACCACGCCGGGAGCGAAAAAACGGGCGCGAGCAGCAATCAGTGCTGCTGACCTGTTGTCGAGCATGGCAAGCAGCATGGCTAGCAGCATGGCAAGCAGCGTGGCGGCGCGGAGGCAAACGGAGGGCCTGGGGCGCGGGGCCCGGCCGCCCGGCCGCCCACACGGCCGGCATAACACTGCGGCACAGGAAGCGGCGCGGCGCGCGCCCCGGCCGCCTCATCTGCAAACGAGCGGCGTTCGACGATTGGGGATAGTAAACGGGCGGTGCGGCGCCGGGGCGGCGGCCGAGACAACGAGTCCGGCCATCGCGCACCTCGCGGATCTCGCGCGGCGCGGCGTGCTAATTGGAGCCTCGCTTCGCCACACAGTGGGTCAGAGGACCGTTGAGGCGGCCACGCGTGTTGAGCTCCAGAGCCGCTAAATGGGACTCGATTCGACCGTGTGACCCCACCAATGGATTCCTCGTTCCGCGAGCAATCCATTGGTGGGGTCACTCGTTTGATTCGAGTCCCATTTAGCGACTCTTGAGATCAAAACGTGTCCGGGATTTTGGCCGCCTGAACGGTCTTCTGACCCACTGTGCGCCACCACGCGGCGACCGCGGGGACGGCGTCGTCGGCGTCGGCCGGCAGTGACGAAGACGGATGGCGCCCCCGGCGTTGCGCACCCGATTTGGGAGGTCCTCTCCCTCCTCGCGGCCGCCGCGCGCCGCGCCATCGCCATCTCGGCAGGCAATTAAACAGCCCAATCCGCGGCGATTCCGATGCGACGTGTTTCCTGACATGGCCGCGCCGTCGCACCGCCGGCCGCTTTCGCCGGGCGCGCCGCCATGTGTCGCAAAGGGTGAATCACGCGATGCTGCCGAAAGAGAAACCCCGCCATAACGCGGCCGCGCGGCGAGCACCCCCATCGCGTCGCGTCTCCGCACAGTGGAACAGTCAGAAGACGGTTGAGGCGGCCAAAATCCCGGACACGTTTGGAGCTCCAGAGTCGCTAAATGGGACACGAATCGAACGTGTGACCCCACCAGTGGATTGCGCGTTTGGAGAGCAATCCATTGGTGGGGACACAGGTTCGATTCCAGTCCTATTTAGCAACTCTGGAGCTCAAAACGCGTCTAGACTTTTGACCGCCTAAACGGTCTTCCGACCCATTGTGCTCTGTTCTCTTTGCCGTCGCGTTTCCTTGCATTTCTGACGGGAGGGGCCACTTGATCAGGCCTTCAGGCGCCGCAGCCCCGAGCCGCGTCCGGTTATTATTTTCGTAAGCGACTGAACCAATAACGCGCGCGCGGGGAGGGGCGGCATTCTTAGCCGTCCTCGAGACCCCGAGCGGCGCAATTTTGTTATCATTTCCCAGCCGGCCCCGCGGTGGTTCACTCGAGACATTTTTACTCCAAATATTTTCCTACCCACCTCCACGAGAGTGGCGACGGCGACGGCAGGGCGAGCACACCGCGAGCCGTTCGCTTTGCAGTAGCTGGGCCCGGCAAGGCCGAAGAAGAACGCAAGCCGTGACTCGCCTTTTATCTTGCCGATTCTTCCTTAATTTTTTTGTGGTCGGTGTGTGGCGTCTCGTCAAGACACCCGGTGGACGCGGAGGAAACTCGACGTTTACGACGGTGCACCGCCCGAAAATCGGGGGCATCGTTAGATTGCGGGCCTCGTCGGAAGTGATACAACTAAGTCGGGGCGAGCAGGGGACAGTGGGCCGCACCCGAGGGGGCAACCACTCAAGAAATCATGTGTCCCCTTGAGCGCCAGAAATCCACGGAAATCGGAAATCCTCCCCCCCCCCCAAGGCAAAAAACGAGCTAATTTTGGGCGAAAAATCGGTCGAAATCTTTCGAAATCCGTAGAAATCTCTTACCTAGAGAAATCTTGTGTCCCCAAACAAACTAAGTGAGCGCCGCGCGGCCCTGCCAACCCAACCCCAAGTGGCGGCGGCGGCCCAGCGGGTAGCGCCTGGGTAGTAGCGCCGCGCCGGCCGGGCTGGCACCGCTGGCACGCCCGACCGGCGCCACGCAACAGGCGCTGCAGTAGTAGCATGGAGTAGCGGCGGTGGAATGAGAACCATTAGCCGCGCCAGTCCTACAATTTACGTTCTATTCATAAGGTCAGGGCGCGCCGCGCTCGCACAGCACGCGCGATTTAACGCGCCCAAAAATTATTTAATGAGTGCCGGGAGTTGAACCCCGGACTTGAGGGCCTCGTACTGCCCTCACTGCAAACCCAGTGACGAGTTTCCTCACCACTGGAGTGGCACTATCTCTAGACTACCAAAATTTGGCGTTCCCATCCCTGGTTACCAGATTCCATACCAAATTTTAGGGCTCCATAGAGAGCACCAAAATTTGATTTTCCATTCCCCGAAGCACCTCAGACCACAACACAAAAATTTGGCGCTCCAAAATGTATGCAATAACCTAGTGTGAAAACCGATACTCGTTCACAGAAAAATAAATGTTTAAACAACTGCTTTCATTGCTAAGTATCCCAAGGTCAAACCACAGCTATGATACTATGAAGAGCAGGACTGGACCAATAAAATAGAAGACCAGCATCAGTATTTTCAGATTACGTATCATTGTCGCTAGGATACTTTGGAATGTCTTTGGTTCGGCCAGCGATACCTCAATCACTTAAAGGATGGTACTCACATTGACATGAAGAGCTGGTATTAGGGAATCGCTCTCTCTTGATGAGAGGTTGACGCAGCAGACCGTCTCACTCGTTTCTCGAATCAGGAAAGCTTGAGCCAACTTCCTAACCCCATGAAACTCGCCGCCGGTCCCCCGTCAAAACCTCCCTCAGTTTACAACAGTTTACTAGTCTTGCGATGGCCCGAGCGCACCTGACCTTTCAAAAACTCTCGAACACGATAAAGCGCGATAAAAATAAGACATGGTCGACAACGGCGAGACAGAATGCACACTACTGTAACGTATTTGGCGTTTGAACGGCCGTGTTTGGTTTTTTCTTTGTTCTTGAGCTACGTTTCGCAAACTAGAGTTGGAATATGAGAAATTGTGCTGCGCAGTTCAATCAAGGTGGATAAAAGCGAACGAACTAACATGGCAACATGGCCTCGTTGTCAACGATGTCTTATTTCTTGCACGATTCATCGCGTTCTACCACGTTTTGAAGGCCAAGAGTGCGTTTGGGCCATCGCAAAATTAGCAAACTGTTGTAAGCTGAGGAAAGATTACGTAGAAGAGGGACTGACGTCCTGGTAGGGTTAGGAAGCTCTTTCAAGTTTTCCTGATTTGCGAAAGGACTGAGGCTGTGTGCTGTGTCAACCCTTCATCAAGAGAGCGTTTCCGTAATATCCAGCTTCTTCGTGTTGATGTGAGTACCATCTTCAAGTGCCTGACGTATCGCTGGCCCAACCAAAGAGATTCCAAAGTATTCCAGCAACAATGATACGTAATCTGAAAATACAGTTGCTGGTCTTGTATTTTATTGGTCCAGTCCTGCTGTTCATAGTATCATAGCTGTGAATTGACCTTGAGATCCTTAACACTGAAAGCGGTTGTTTGAACATTAGTTTTTCTGTGAACAAGTATACAAGTAATGTTTTTCACACAAGGTTATTGCATATATTTTGGAGCACCAATTTTTGGCGTTCTGGTCTGTTGTTCTCTGGGGAATGGGAGGTCAAACTTTGGTGCTCTCTATGGAGCCCTAAAATCTGGCATGTAATCCGGAAACCAGGGATAGGGACGCCAAATTTCGGTGGTCTGGAGAGAGCGCCACTCCAGTGGCGAGGAATCTTGCTGCTGGGTTTGCAGTGAGTGTGTGTCTTGACTCACTATCCGATGATGTACTCCCTTTCCAAGTTTCGACCAGTACAATCGTCGCTCTGTCTCTCTCGCACTGACGAGGTTGCCTGGAGGGGTGCGAGAGAGGACACTTCGGAAAATTAGTCTGCCGCGCTCCGCCCCCCTCGCCGCTTTCTCGGCGGTTGGTCGCCGCCTCGTTTCGGCAACCCCAGGGCCGGGCTGGCTTTGTTCCGGGTGCGATACTGCGTGCGGCTCGGTTATTGATTGTATCGCCTATAATTTTCGCGGTCGTGAGCAAAATGCAGCAAACGGCGAGGAAGGGCCGAACGAAGGGGTGCAGGCGGCCGCCGCGTCCGCAGTCCGGGCACGCGCGGCCCGGGCGGGCACGGCGGGCACGGCCTGGTTGGTGGGGGCCAGGTCGCTGCGTCCTGTGTGCACACGCAGCACGCACACCAAGACGGGGATTGGCTCCAGTCAGCCGAAACGCAGCGAGGCAGCATTGCGACCTCGACAAGGGTCGGGAAGCAGGGCGAGTACGTCCTTACCGTCGACGGCGGCCTCGCGAGGGGCTCGCCGCCACCGCGTTCACCGCGGCGTGCGCGCCGGGGAAGGAATTTTCATTGGCCTCGATTGATCAGGAAGGCAGCCGCAATCGCGGCCACCCTTTGCCCCCGCCGCCATTAGCCGGTCTGCGAGGCCGAACAGCAGCCGTCTCCCTCATCGCGGAGGGCGCGAGAGGGACAGAGCGCCGCACAGTGGGTCAGAAGACCGTATTGAGGCGGACAAAATTCTGGACGCGTTTTGAGCTCCAGAGTTCCAGAGTCGCTGATTGGGACTCGATTCGAACGTGTGACCCCGTTAATGGATCCCTTGTTTGGAGAGCAATCCATTGGTGTGGTCATACGTTAGATTCGAGTTCCATTTAGCGACTCTGGAGCTCAAAACGCGTCCGGGATTTTGACCGCCACAACAGTCTTCTGGCCCATCGTGCGCCGAAGCACCACGGCCAGCCCCACCACCACCAGCCCGTTGACAGAGTCCGACCCGCCGAGTGGTGTGCCCGGCCCGTTTACAACCAATTTGGCCAAACACCCCCGTTGATCGCGGTGCAATCGGCGGGGCTGGCCGTAGACAGCGGGGCTGGCCGCAGACAGCGGGGCTGGCCGTAGACAGCGGGGCTGGCCGGAGACAGCGGGGCTGGCCGCAGACAGCGGGGCTGGCCGGAGACAGCGGGGCTGGCCGCAGACAGCGGGGCTGGCCGGAGACAGCGGGGCTGGCCGCAGACAGCGGGGCTGGCCGCAGACAGCGGGGCTGGCCGCAGACAGCGGGGCTGGCCGCAGACAGCGGGGCTGGCCGCAGACAGCGGGGCTGGCCGCAGACAGCGGGGCTGGCCGCAGACAGCGGGGCTGGCCGCAGACAGCGGGGCTGGCCGCAGACAGCGGGGCTGGCCGCAGACAGCGGGGCTGGCCGCAGACAGCGGGGCTGGCCGCAGACAGCGGGGCTGGCCGCAGACAGCGGGGCTGGCCGCAGACAGCGGGGCTGGCCGCAGACAGCGGGGCTGGCCGCAGACAGCGGGGCTGGCCGCAGACAGCGGGGCTGGCCGCAGACAGCGGGGCTGGCCGCAGACAGCGGGGCTGGCCGTAGACAGCGGGGCTGGCCGCAGACAGCGGGGCTGGCCGCAGACAGCGGGGCTGGCCGCAGACAGCGGGGCTGGCCGCAGACAGCGGGGCTGGCCGCAGACAGCGGGGCTGGCCGCAGACAGCGGGGCTGGCCGCAGACAGCGGGGCTGGCCGCAGACAGCGGGGCTGGCCGCAGACAGCGGCGGGGCCTCGCGGTGGCAGGCCGGCCGGCCTAACACACGCGGCTGTAAACCCATGGGGAGCTTTCCTTCTCCAGCGTGGCGCACTACACCGCGGCGGCAGCGCAGGCGGCCGGCTGCGGAGATGAAATAAATGTCAGACGTCAGTCGGAACAGCTCTCTTAGTTACGGATAAAGCGCCGCGCCTCCACGGGGCCCGGTCCCATCGCTTTGACAGCCAGTGACTAATGCGACAAAAATACGTGGTGCGGCGACTCTGCGAGGCGCAGTCGACTCCCAGAAGGCCCTGCCGGCGCCGAGCATCTCTGCACCGGCCGAGGGCTTCCATCGGGTGCGCCGCGGGCCGATTCCCAACGGCGCTTTCGTCTGTCTCTCTCTCTCTCTCTCTCTCTCTCTCTCTCTCTCTCTCTCTCTCGCACCTATGCAGGCGCCCCATGAGTGCGACAGAGACAGAGCGATGAAAGCACTTTTGGTAAGCAGCCAACTGCTGCTCCTCGGTAGTGCAGTCTACCGCGCCGTTTTACAGCCTCTTGGCATTCTGAACCCGCGAGTGCGACTCCACCACGCCCTGCCCCACCCCGCCACGCCGCACCCCGCCACGCCCCGCCACGCCACGCCCGGCCACGCCCGGCCACGCCCCGCCACGCCACGCCCCGCCACGCCCCATCACGCCAAACAAAGCCGCAGCGCGGCAGAAGAGCGACAACCAGAGAGAGTTCCGTTCGAACCTCGGGCTGCCTGCTGCTTAACGGCGCTAGGACCGCTCGCACCGACTGCCAGCACTAATTCCCCGCCACCACAGTGGGCCGCACCACAGTGGGCCGCAGCCGCCAACAATGGACGCGGCACGCAAGGTGCACGTCGTAGGCCGCGCGTCGGCCGCGCGCTTCTGGCGTCGACCGCGTTCACTAAACGTTTTCTGGCCTTTCTTTTCCAAACCGCTATGTTTTTTTCACGCGATGCTTTTCGCTGGGTTCGCAGGCCTGGCGGCGCGCAACAGGGTGGCCGCCGCCACTGGCCATCTCGACGACAGCAGTGCACGGCGGTGCTGCCACTTTAAGCGATGATATTCCCGATCCTTATGCAGCGATTCGTTTCGCAACGCGCACGCACCGCGGCGGCGGGGCCGGCGATGCTGGCGGGCCGGACGGCCGGCCGTCTGGATGAGGGCAGCGAGGGAGGGCGCGGCCGCGCGGCCCGCTGGACTTTACAGCGCAGTAAACCAAACCAAAACGCCACGCCGCCTCCGTGTGTGACGCCAGTGACGCCAGTGACGCCGCGGCATTGCGACGGCGACTCCACTGCAGGCTGATCCCGAACCGCGCGTCGTCGCCGCCCCAAGAGTGCGAGAGAGGCGCGGCGACTTCGGAACGACTGGAATGCGCGCCGCCATGCCGTCGTCGGGGTGTGTGTGTGTATTAATGGGAGCGATGGGCGCAAAGGCGAGGCCGAGGCGGGGTAGGGCGGGGCGGGGCGGGGTAGGGCGGGGCGGGGTAGGGCGGGGCGGGGTAGGGCGGGGCGGGGCGGGGCGGGGCGGGGCGGGGTAGGGCGGGGCGGGGCGGGGCGGGGCGGGGCGGGGTAGGGCGGGGCGGGGCGGGGTAGGGCGGGGCGGGGCGGGGCGGGGCGGGTCGCCGGTATGCCTCAATGTCGCACAATGTGTGCGTGAGGTGACGCTCCGCGGCTCCGCGATCACTTAACGGGACAATAATACTGGAGAGAAAGTGGCGGTGCGTCGTCGTACCTCAAAGTCCCAGACGCCGCGTGGCTGCCTGCTGAGCAAACGCCGGCAAACACGTTGTGGGTGTCGTTGCGGCAATCCGGCGCGGAGCATGCGGGCGCGGGCCACCCACGGGCCAGGGCCCCTTGGACGCGATGCGCGGCCATTCAAACGGGCGCGCGCTGGCAGACTCCTGGCCGCACCGGCCACCAGAGCGCAGCACCGGCAGCGCCGCTCGCCGCGGCGTGGGGTAGCGCCAGCGCCGCGACGCCTGGAGACACCCCACGCGCCCAGCGCCAGGCAGGTCCGCGGACGGGTTGCCTGTGCCTGCGTGGCGAGGGGGCGAGGGCCGGAAGACTTTCTTCGGGGAAAACAACCAGGTCGTCGGCGACGCGGAAGGACCGTCGCCGCGGCCGCCGCGGTTGTCATGGGCCTACCACGGCGTGGGCATGCAGGCCGTGGTCGACGTGTCAGGCCGGGCCGTGGATGTGTTCGCGAGCGGAAGTCTACACTCGTGGCAATCAGGGCACATGGAGCGCCCTATTGTCCGCGAACGGGTCACCCCCGCCCCGCCCCGCCACGGCTCTCCCGACCAGTCCCGACCATCCCGGACCAGGCCAGGTCGCGACGCCGTGCCTAACCTAACCTCCGCAGACGAAACAAAAATAAGTCCTGTGGTAAACAGTTGGGACAGGCGACCCTGGACCGACCCGAGCCGACCCCAACCGACGACCCCCCGCAGCCGAATTTCTGGGCAATAATGCGACAGGGTTGCCAACCAACTCGTTTCTAAATTCTCGCAGTGTTAGTCACTCTCACCCCTTGCAAAACAAAATGTAAAAAAAAAATAACCACAAAAAAAACTGCAAATAATAAAAACCTGCAAAATGACGGTAATCCGGGCGCCTTTGGACGACGAGGGCGACGCGAGCGTGGTGGAGCAGACGGAGGCGAAGCGGAGCGTCACCAAGGCGGTCGGCAGGAGCATCAAGTACATTCGACGCGTGCTGGGAATCAAAAACAAAAGGAGAACGCGCAGAAAACTGAGGTTCGCCTTAAGCAGCACTAGGTCGGCAGTGCACAGTGAGTCAGAAGACCGTTGAGGCGGCCAAAATTCTAGACGCGTTTCCAGCTCTAGAGTCGCTAAATGGGACTCGAATCGAAGATGTGACCCCACCCATGGATTCTTCGTTTGGAGAGCAATCCATTGGTGGGGTCATTTGTTTGATTCGAGTCCCATTTAGCGACTCTGGAGCTCAAGACGTGTCCGGGATTTTGGCCGCCGCGACCCACTGTGCAGTGCTGCACTCCCAATTTCCTACTGAGAAATGCCGTGCTGTTATAATACTAAGCTGATTCTCAGTACTATACGACACAAATGAATCATAGTACAGAGAAATTTGTTCGTAATACGAAGAAATTGGTCACAAGTCACTGAGAATCCTTCTCCATAGGTTACTACCTCCGCTGTGCTGTTATAATACTAAGCTTTTTGTTTCTATTACGAAGAAAAAGCTTAGTAGGATCTTGAGAGTGTGCGTCGCTCTTTGTCGCCGCCGAGAGTGCGCGACGACGCAGTGTCGAAGCCAGCGTAGGCAACAAACGCCAACTGTGTGATCCCCAGGGCGCCGCCGGGCTTCAAGGCGACGCGGAACCCGTTCTTCAACTTCCTGCGGCACCTGCAGGTCGAGCTGCAGGGCTTCTCCGCGGCCGAGGTGGCGCGGGAGGGCGGCCGCCGCTGGCGGCACATGACGGACCGCGACAAGCTGCCCTACCGGCAAATGGCGCAGCGGGCGCAGCGGGCGCAGCGGGCCTCCAGGCAAGCCCTGCGCGGCGTGCGACCATGGTGCGACCAGCGGCCATGGCCTCCACATTTTCCCTGGTTCAATTCGCTGCTTCGTCGCAGGACTCGGCGGCCACGCACCGGGAGCGCCAACCGCGCGGCCGCATCCCCTGCGCGGCCCAGCAGGAGCAGGAGCAGGAGCAGAAGCAGGAGTCGGGGCAGGACAAGGAGCAGGACGGCGAGGAGTCGCAAGCGAAGGCGGGCCGGATAGAGCACAGCAATAAACGGAACCATTTCCAAGGAGTACGATGGCTTTCGCGTTTTCCACCCTCTTGTCGTGGTGCGCGGTGCGCTGTTGGTGCGCGGCGGCCGAGGCTCGGGGGCCGGAAGGGGCGAGGGGCCGCGAGGGGCCGCGAGGGGCTCTAGAGGACGGACAACCAATTGGTAAATGGCGAAGGCTAAAGGCTTGATTGCTGCAGATTGCCAGGCTGATGGGCGCGCGGCCCGCGGCGTGGTGGCCCGTCCACGGACCACGGGCGCGGCCTGGACGACGGCCTGGGTCATCGCGCGAGGTGTTTCGCACGCCAGGCCGGCGCAGTGCGCAAAGTGCAGCATGATGCACCGGTCCGATGTAACACGCGTGCGCAGGCGTGTCGTCCGCGTCCGGCGGGCGGTCCCTCCTCGAGGTGGCCGTCGGCCCCCCTCCCCTCCGCCCGAGCCGCGCCATGGACCGCGCCGATGCCCCTAGGTGGCCCTCGCCGGCCCTCGCTGGCCCTTGGTGGCCGGGCGGGCGGGGGCGGGCCTTCCAGGGCGGCCCTCGGCCGGCTGGGGGCGCCGTCGGAGCCTCGCCGTCAGTCGCGTCCGGGTCGATGCGTCCGCCGTATCGGCCGACCGCCGTGCCGACCGCCGTGCTGCCCGCCGCGTGCCCCTGCGTCCCTACCGAGAGCCGCCTCGGCGCGGGGCGAGGCGTGCTACGTGTGTCTTGCCGTCATGCAGCCCTCCGAGGTGGTGGTCGCCCTGCTAGGGGTGGCGCTGGTCGCCCTCTTTCTGCAGCACGCTGACGCGGCATCCGCCTTCCCGCCTGAGGTCAAGACCTACACCGAGAAGGAGGCCAAGAAGTTCCTCAAGAACCTCAATCTCGAGTGGGCCAAGAAGACCAACACCTACTACATGGCCAAGTGGGACTACGAAACGGACATCTCGAAGAGGACGCTCGGCCAGGAGGTGGTGATTGCCAATACCGCGCACTATTATCCAATTCTACTAATATCCAAATTTTTAAAATCTTTAATTTTGAAACGAATCACGGCAAACGAGCATTAAATTCAGCGGCCCGTTTCTGTTGCTTGCAGTTAAAAGTATCTTTCGATGTGGCCAAGTTCCAAAAGCAGCAGCGCAAGGAGGCTGTCAAGTACCCGCGGGAGAAGTTCACCGACAAGGACATCAAGCGCCAGCTAGGGATGTACTCGAAGCTGGGTGCCCCCGGCTTGCCCGATGACAAGTACGTTAGTGTAAGTAGGGGCAAGCTAGACAGGAGGGGGAGGTGCAATAGTGTACAGGATGGATTTTTGAGCCTTCTTCCGCCATGATGAAAACTGATTTTAATTTTTTTGGTGCGCTCTGATGGTTTGCACAGTTCCAGAACGCAGCAGCTGAGCTTGGGATTGCGCGAAGGTGCCAGCGCGTCTTCCAATGCGAACACAAGGAAGGCCTCGGAGCAGGTAATGTCCGCTTTGCGCCCAAGCAATTTATTTTTAAGTTTTTGCAAAGATAAGTTGATTTGCATTACTTTAAACGACTGATTTGTGACGTTCGCAGACGCCGAAATGAAGCAGCGCCTCCACTGCTGGATGCAGTTTCGCTACGGCAAGAACGCCACGGACACCTTCAGCAACCTGGTGGAGCTGTCGCAGCAGGCGGCGGCCCTGGACAGTGAGTGCTGGAAAAAGCGCAAAAAGCAAATTCGAAACTCCTTGTCTAAGGCACCCGGCGAGGGGGTAAACACTTTCGTAATGCCCTGTACAAAAAAGCCGAGTATTACGCGTAATACACGTATTTGTAATACCATTTTAGGGTCAAATGTGGCAAAATTTAGCATTTTAATGCCGTAATACACGTGTAATACCACCGTAATACAGCGTAATACCGAGTAGTCTGTACACGATTTCTTGAAGTGTTTACCCCCTCGGCACCCGGCATTTTGAAAAGTGACGAACTGACGGCTTCCAGACTACACCGACTTCACGCTGTACATGTTGAGGAACTACGAGCAGGAGGACCTGGTGGCGCGCATGCAGGCCCTGGTGAACGGCGTGCACCCCCTGTACAAGCAGATGGTGGCCTACTGCCGCAACCGGCTGCGGCAGCGCTACGGCAACGACGCGGCGCCCAACGGGGGCCTCATCCCCGACCACCTCATCGGTGAAAACAAAACACGTGACGCGCAAAAGTAAACAACAACAACAACAACAAAAGAAAATGCAATTTAAATATTCCGTCTTCGCAGATGACCCTATTTGCCAGACGGACCCCGTTCCTCGCAAACCGCTGGACTTCCCCGGCGCCCTGCGAGCCAAGGTCAGCGCGTCACAGCAACGCTCACCGCGACGTGAACTGAAACCAAATTGAGGAGCACATTGAAGGAAAATTGGTTGGACTTGACAGGACTTTTCGGTACGGAAGCTGTTCGGGCTGCCGGACGAGTTCTACCGGTCGCTCAACATGACCGGCGTCCCCGACGCCGTCTGGGACAAGAGCATCCTGGAGCTGGGCGCCAACAAGACGATGAGCTGCCGTGCCGTGGCGCAGGACTTCCTGGACAACAAGGACTACCGGTAAGCCCACCGCTGGCGCCGCGTTCCGGCAGCGCCATTCTCAGGGCGGAGGCAGCGCGTTGTGGGAAAAGCACGATGATTCTTTTCTGGACCTCCCCGTCATTCCAGCATCCGCGTGTGCGGCAAGGTGTCCGAGCAGACGCTCTTCACCGCCTCCAGGCTCGTGACGGGGATCGTGTACGCCATGGAGATGCGGCCGCAGCCCAGCGTGTACCGGCAGACGGTCAACGACGGTCAGTGTCACTCGGCAGTCGTAAGGACTTTCGGCGAGAGCGTTCTGTGCGAATACCGTGCTGGCTGCTTCTTTGCAGCGTTCGTCGAGGGCGTCGGCGGGCTGGTGGCGCTGTCCCTCGTGTCGCCCAACTTCCTGCGCTACCAGGGCCTGCTGGCCGGCGACGACTCGGTGGAGATGGACGTGAACCTGCTCTTCATGATCGCGAGGAACACGTTGCTGCCCGCGGTGCGCGCGCACGCCGCCGACCTGTGGCGCGTGGCCGCTATAAGCCGCTCCATCTCGGCCAGGGAGTACAACTGCAAGTGGTGGAAGCTGAGGTGAGCACGTCCACGCCGAGGAGGGCATCGGAAGGGATTTGAACGAGGGGGCAACCACTCAAGAAATCATGTGTCCCTTTGAGCGCCGGAAATCACTGGAAATCTGAAATCTTCCCCCACAAAAGGCAAAAAACAAGCACATTTTGGGCGCAAAATCAGGCGGAGTCTTGCGAAATCCGACGAAATGTTTTCCCTGAAGAATCTTGTGTCCCCAAACATCATAAGTGGTTGACCCCTCGGATTTGAAGCAGCCGGCAGCAACCATGTTGAAATTAATACGATGTCGAAAGAATTGGCAACCTCAGTCTGCCCCTGCCTACTTGGCAACATCTCGTTCTTTCCCTCGATAAGTTGCCAAGTAGTCATGCTGACGTCGGCAATCCTTGGCAACTTTTGCCAACTTGGGTGGGAACACTGTTCGGAAGGCCATAAGTGAGCGCTCCTCTGGCAGGCACGAGATCGAGGGCGTGGAGCAGCCGCTCAACAGGTCCTGGCGCGACTTCGACGCCGCCAACCCCGACATGATCATGGACCCGGCCTCCACGCCGTTCCGGTACGCACGCCACTTGAAGACAAAGCGTCGCAGACGAGACTGCAGGCCGCTAAGGGACATGCTCGCTTGCAGGACGATGTTCGGCACGATCCTGGCCTTCCAGATGCACCGGCAGCTCTGCAGCGTGGCCGGCCTGTTCGACGCCGAGGACCCCAGCCGGCTGCCCCTGCACCGCTGCAACCTGCTCAACCAGCCGCTCGTCAGCGACCTCCTCAAGTCAGTGCGAGCCGCGGCGTCGTCGCACAGTGGGCCTTAAGTCCGGCGCAGGCGGCCAAAATTCTAGACGCGTTTGATGCTCCAGAGTCGCTAAACAGGACTCGAACAGGGACCGCGGAAGTACTTCATGACAGGGGGGAAGACTTTTCCAGGGGGAGGGGGGGGGGGCAGTAAAATGCGTGTTGTGTGAAATTTTCATTTTCAATTGTTGCAAAGCCGTTTTTACACTGGCTTTCTGAGTGTAGTAATGAACTCATTAAAAAAGCAATAAGATTTTTATTGCATTAGTAGCGCCATGAAAAAGTTATTGCATTATAAGTGCAATAATTATTGTATTGCATTAGCATATTTATCACTTGAGAAGCGTAGTAATCATTTTATCACACCAAAACTGTGATAATCTGGGCCCAGACCGGCCAATACTTAAGAGACTTATTGCATTTTTAACGCGATGATTTTTTTTTATTGCTGCCACAGATGCGATAATTTGAAGGAATCACATTAGCCTTTTTATCGCTGCAAATTGTATGAAACTTATCACATTAGGAATATCAGTGTACTCTCGAAATTCAGTGAAACCCGAGCGAAGCGAGCGAAAAGGCATCGAAATTCGGAAAGTATGAACTTTAAGGGGGCCCATACAACTGAAAGCCATCGAATAATGGAAATAACAAATTAAATGCGAGCGAAGCGAGCTTAAAGTCAGCGAATTTCAGGAAATAATAGCGTATTTCGGTTCCAATTTGGACATTTTAGACAAATTTGTGACGCCCTTTCAGCAAAAGGGGGGGGGGGCATTTCCCCCCCACCCCCACCCCAATTATAATCAGGGGGCTGTTGACCCCCCTGCACCCTACTTCCGCGGTCGCTGACTCGAACCGAACTTGTGACCCCACCAATGCATTCCTTGTTCGGAGAGCAATCCATTGGTGGGGTCTCACGTTTGGCTCGAGTCCCCTTTAGCGACTCTGGACCTCAAAACGCGTCTAGAATTTTGGCCGCCTGCGCTGGACTTCTGGCCCACTGTGCGTCGTGGTCCTGCGACAGGTGTAACGTATAACGGGGTAACCGTGACTGTTGTGTTGCAGGAAGATGATGCAGGTAGGCTCCTCCAAGCCGTGGCAGGAAATCCTGGAGCAGACCATCGGCACCAAGGACCTGGACTCGAGCGCCATGGTCACCTACTTCCAGCCGCTGCAGAAGTTCCTGGAGGACCACAACGTGCGCACGGGCGAGGTGGTGGGCTGGGGGAAGAGTCAAAAAGGTGAGCGACGAACCGCGCCCCCAATTACAAACAACAACAACACAGTGTTGTCTGACGGCCTGACGCTCGCGTTCGCAGAGTGCGGACTGTCCCGGCGGCGCCTCATCCAGATGGACCCCAAGGGCGGCGAGGCGGGCTACTATTCGTGCCCACTGGGCGAGTTCTCGGAGGAGGAGGAGCAGGAGGAGGAGGAGACGACCCTGGCGCCGACCACCAACGCCGCGGCCACCACCGCCGCGGCCACCGCGGCGCCGAGCACCGCGGCGCCCGTTGCCGTGACCGCCACGACGGCCGCGGCCAGCACCGCGGCCACCACCGAGGCCAGCAGTGCGGCCAGCAGCGCGCCCGCGGCCTCCACTGCAGCGACGGCGGCGGCGTGAGGGGCGGCCAAGGACTGACATTCAGCATCTGTGTGTTGTTTTTTTTTTAGTTTTCTTTTGGGGTTGCTTTCTTTTTGTACGGAGAGTCATTTGGTAAATGTGATTTTCTGCATGTGAATTCTTTTTGGGTAGGACAGTAAAAATGTACTTTTCTGAATTTACTATTTTTAAAAATACTGACGTTTCTTCATTCTGGACATATCAGTCAGGGATCTTAGATGTATTTAGTAAAGTTAAGTTGGGTCCGGTAGAGTAAGTTCTGTATTCAATCCGTTTAATGTTATGCACTATTTATCGATCCGTTATGAACTATATCCTTAATAAAGAATTGAAATAAAATGTATACAAATGCGTTTGTAATTCGGAACCAAGTGATACCTTTTTACTTCTGTGATGACTTTTGTATTTAGAAAAAAATCTATTTATTTTTCATTTTGAAATAAATCAAATAACCTCGAAATGAAAATTTGTGAACGTCCCTTTCTGAGTTCTTTGAAGGCCCTTGAAGCAGCCCTGGTCGGTCCCAGGCGGACTGGCGGACAACCACGGCAAGGAGGGACGAGGGGAATAAAGCGGACCCGGGAACCATGTCCAGTTGTGTGTAACGTTAGCATTTATTAGGAAAGTCAGTCTACTAAGACTACGTGAAATACTGCTGCAAAACATATAGTCGATACGTAGATAAATTCTTCCTCAGTCGGAAGTGATATAATAAATAACCATTGACGTCGTCGTTCGTAATACAGTCAAGAGAGTTGCGGCCGCCCTCACAGTGGGAGGCAAGACGTCCCTCGCGACGCCCTGCGTCACTCCGCGGCCGGGGCGAGGTCGGCGTCGCTCAGGCAGTCCGGGGAGTCAACCACGTCGGCGTCGTCGATGGGCCAGGCCATCGCCTTCTGCTGACGGCGCCGCTCGGCGGCGGCCTCCCGGGCAGCGTCCCTCCAGCTCCTGCTTGAGCCGCCACCTGCACCAGTACGTGTCCCACGGCCCGATGGGGATCGGCGCCAGGGAGGAGGGCTTTGGTGGGTTCTTCGGCCGCAGGCATATGTCGTTCACCAGCGGCCGCCGGGCGTGTTGTCAGTGGGTCGCGGGGGCGGCTGCGGGGTGTGGCGGTGGTGGGGGCGGGCGCGGCAGCGGGGGCTGCAGCGGGGGCGGCCTTCACTTCGGACTTGCCGCTTTTGCAGACTGAAATAATAAAAAAAAAAGTGAGTTAATCGAGTGAGTCGAGTTAGAGTGGAGATCGTCGGCACCCAAACCCACCGTGGCGCGCGGCGGACGGCGTCCACCCGATCTTCTCGCCGGTCTTCTTGTTCTCCGCCTCGAGCCACTTGAGCAGCGGGCGGAAGTACTCCATCAGTCCGGTGGCGTCCATCTTGCGCTGCCCGGTCACGACCTCCATCGCGTCGGGCCACGGCCTGGAGGACCCCATCGAGAGCATGCTCCTGGAGAAGCAAGGGGGCAATGAGATCGCCTGGGATTCCAAAGACCGGGCCGCGTACTGGGAACTGCCTCTCACCCGAACAGGTTGCCGGCCTCCTTGCTCTGGTAAATGTCGCACTCGTGCAGGGGCAGGCGGTCGGGGTCCTTGGGGTCAAACTGGCCGGCCTTCTCGCAGAGCGCGCGGTGGAACTGGAACTGCACGACGAAGCTCACGAAGTACCTGCAAAGCACAAACGTTAGTTCGGCCGTCCCCGGGAAGAATGCGACGTCCACGAGACGAGAGCAGCGTCACCTGATGTAGGGCACGCTGGCGATGATGTGGTACTTGGAGCCGGGGTCGAAGTTGTCCTCGGAGCGGTCAACGGGCGGCTCGATGCCCTGGTACTGCTGCCTGCAATGCGAAACACGCTTAGCCTCCTCAGCGCAGGGCTCAGCGGCACAGCACAGCGGGCCAGAAGACCGGCAGGCGGCCAGAACTCAAGACGCGTTTTGAGCTCCAGAGTCGCTAAATGGGACTCGAACCGAACGTGTGACCCCACCAATGGATTCCTCGTTCGGAGAGCAATCCATTGGTGGAGTAACACGTTCGGTTCGAGTCCCATTCAGCGACCCTGGAGCTCAAAACGCGTCTAGAGTCTTGGCCGCCTGGGCCGGTCTTCTGGCCCACTGTGCGCTGGCAGCGCCCGGCTGGGCAGGCCACCCAATTGCCTTCATTGGCGAAGCGCCCTGACCTGAGCTTCCACCACTCGCAGTTGTAGTTGTCGGGCGTGGTCTTGCCCTTGAAGACGTCCCAGCGCCACAGGTCCATGAGGTAGCCGAACGGCAGGAAGGCGATCTTCTCCAGGCCGATGTTGAACAGGTAGTTGAGCTGGCTCTCCGGGTCGTCCTTGGAGTCGGCGGGCAGCAGCCCCACCCTGCGGAGGTGCTTCGGGGTGGACACGGACAGCGCGATGGTGTCGCCCACGGCCTCGTGGAAGCCTGGAAGGACCGAGGAGGACATCCCGACGTTACCGCATGTCAAGCCGCTACCCGAGCAAATGCCAACAACACAAAGCTGGAACAACGACTATGTTGCACAACGCAAGAAAAGCGCGACGGGTGGCGGGCGGCCCACCCAACCGCCTCGCCAACACCGTCAGTCACCGGCGGTTGGGTGGGCCACCCATTGGCCAGCGCTGCTTTGCGGGTGTGCGAGGCGGACGGGGAAGCAGGGTCTTGAGGAGGTGGAGATGAGACACTTGTTGCGCGAACGTGAACGATCCCGAAGCGACAAGCGGGCAGCTTAGCGAGGCAGAAGGGACGGCGACGTGGCGTGGCTCTAGCGCGGAGGGCCTGGCGGAGCGCGCAGCCTAGGGCAACGGTGAGGACAACGTCTAGGGCAGCGTCTAGGGCAACGGCTAGGACAACTTCTAGAGCAGCGTATAGGACGTCTCAGGTAGCGTCTAGGACAACGTCTAGGGTAGCGTCTAGGACAACGTCTACGGCAACGGCTCGGACGTCTACGGCAACGGCTCGGACGTCTACGGCAGCGTCCTGGGGCAGCGTCTAGTACAACGTCTCGGGCAGCGTGTAAGACAACGTCTAGCACATCGGCTAGGACAACGTCTAGTAGTGGTCCCCGACCTGAGTTGGCGCCCCGTCGGTACACCTTGGGCAGGTGCTTGTACTGCAGGTAGTACTGCACGTGGCCCATCTCGTGGTGCGCGGTCACCAGGTCACGGTGGTTGACGCGCGTGCACTGCTTGATCCTGGAGACACACAACAGAGGGGCCTCGTTGAGCACGCTCGCTTCGCCTCACCTGGGTTTGCGCCCTCGCGGAAGTTGCCGGGCTGGTCCTTGTACTGCAGGAAGTACTGGATGTGGCCCATCTCGTGGTGCGCCACCAGCAGGTTCTCCATGTTGATGCGCGAGCACTGCTTTATCCTGCAAAACTACTTCGTTAACGCCTTCGCTACGACTGTGTCGGTCGAGATGCTGCATCTCGTTCTTCTGCCACGGGTTCAACTCCCGACAGATGCGCGGCGGCACGCAGTGGGTCAGAAACCGTTAAGGCGGCCAAAATCCCGGATTTTGAGCTTCAGAGTCGCTACATAGGACTCGAACTGAACGTGTGACCCCACCAACGGATTTCTCGTTTGGAGAGCAATCCATTGG
This sequence comes from Stenchaetothrips biformis, assembly GCA_030522485.1. Taxonomy (NCBI): domain Eukaryota; kingdom Metazoa; phylum Arthropoda; class Insecta; order Thysanoptera; family Thripidae; genus Stenchaetothrips; species Stenchaetothrips biformis. The sequence goes on from CM060090.1 coordinate 1,227,089, forward strand.
TGGGGCCACACGTTCGATTAGCGTCCCATTTAGCGACTCTAGAGCTCAAAACGCGTCTAGAACTTTGGCCGCCTCAACGGTCTTCTGACCCACTGTGCGGCATCGAAGTGTCCGTTCCGATAAGTGGGCGCGCTGTACCTGAAGTCCTTGCCGTCGTAGAAGTCCCAGGCGGAGGCGTGGCAGACGAGGTTGCGGCCGACGGGCTTCTCCAGGATGGAATTCTTCCAAAACGTTTCCGGCATGGCGGTCAAGTTGAGTGAGGTGAAGAACTCCTCCGAGAGCTTGAACATCTTGTGCGCATCGTAGCCCTGCCAAAGCAAACCAGAAAAAACATTGAAAAACAAACGCAGGAGCAGAACACCATGGACAAGGTAACGCTATATCACATTTAGTCACCTTCTCCACCATATACGGGGTGGCATCAGAGGCGACTTTGCCTGGGTATGGTGTGGTGATTTCGTAGATGTTGCCCCAATTCTGAGACCACATGTTACCTGAAAAATAAAACCACGTGTTTCAAATCTCGCCCCGGATAGGACCGAGGGGGTTTTCACTCAAGATTTTGGCCTACGGAGTAATACTATTACGCTTATTACGCGTTATTACGCGTTATTACGCGGTATTACGCGTTATTACGCGGTATTACGCGTTATTACGCATTATTACGCGTTATTACGCATTGCGTGGGGTATCGCCTGCCGCCATTGTGAATACTCCCTAGTACAGGTCAGTAATGAGCGTTATTACGCGTTATTACGCGGTATTACGCGTTATTACGCGTTATTACGCTCAGGACCTACGGAGTATTACGCGAGTGAAAACCCCCTCGGATAGGACGCCATGGCATTGAGAAACCTCGGTTCTAGAAATGCAACTGACCCAGGAGGTGCGCGGGAATGAGGCCGTCCTTGCTGACCACGCTGTCGCCGTACTTCTCGTTGAGGCGGCGGCGCACGTAGGCGTGGATCTGCTCGTACAGGGGCTTGAGCTGCTCCCAGAGCGCCTGGATCTGGTCGCGGAAGTCTGCCGTCTCGTAGTCCTTCAGCCACTCCTCCGACGCGTCCGAGAAGTCTGCAAAGTTCAAACCACAAATGAGGCGAGGGGTAGGTCCGGAAATACCCCAACCAAGAGCGGCGCGCTGACGTCCCTCTGGACACGCTAACACGGCGAGCAGTCCAACTCACTGTTGAGCTTGGCGGCCTCGTTGGTCAGGGCGACGTACTCGGCGAACTCCTTGCGCACCTTGTCGCCGGCCTCCTTGCGGAATTGCACCCAGAGGTGCTTCAGCTCCTCGGGGTTCCTGCTCTTGGCCATGAGCAGCGTGAGCTCTGCGAAAAGAAGGCATGGGTTAGCAGCAGCGAGGGGCCGCGGGTACGGGGAATCAACGGGAATGGGCGTGTGCGGGGCGTGTGTGGGGCGTGCTGCGCAGCACAGTGGGCCAGAAGACCGTTGAGGCGGCCAAAATTCAAGACGCGTTTTGAGCTGCAGAGTCGCTACATGGGGCTCGAATCAAACGTGTGACCCCACCAGTGGATTGCTCTTCAAACGAGGAATCCATTGGTGGGGTCACACGTTCGATTCGAGTCCCATGTAGCGACTATGGAGCTGAAAGCGTGTCCGGGATTTTGGCCGCCTCAACGGTCTTCTGGACCCGCTGTGCGCAGCGCGCAGCGCGTCTCGCAGTGTGCGCGGCGACGCGTGGCGAGTGGGCAGGTGGCGTCGCTCCCACCGTTCATTACTGCAGTGGAGAGGCTGGCCACTTTATTGGAAGGCCCTCCACTCGGCGGCCCAGCCGGACCCACCCGGACCACCGCAAACAGACCTGCCACCCTCTGCTCCCCACCCTGCCACGACCACCGCGCACCCGGCTCGGGTTTTCATTTTCTGATTCCGTATTTACGTCATTCTGCGCCGCAAGGCCCGCAGGCACTGCCGACTGCCGCAGCGCCACGTGGAAACGACATCGATGCCGAGGCGATGATTGGAGCCGACACTGTACCGTACCCAACCCGGGGCGCAGCGCGCAGCGGCTCGGTTTCATTCAACCCCCTGCGGTCGTGCCTGCGGCGGTGGCCCCACCCATCCACGCCCTGCCTGGCCTCGCGCCGCAAATTGCCTTTGGCACCCTCGGCGTGCTCCGCGCCCCAGGGCGTTGCCGTTGCACAGCGAGATCTTCATGGAAAACAAGATGGCGATCGATTACCTGGCTCCAGGTTCAGGTCGCACTTGTCTTTGTTGTTGAAGTCGCAGATCTTCGCCACGCTGTACACGTTCTGCATCTCGCTGACGATCTTGTCGAGCTAGAGCGCAGGCACAAAAATATTTAGGATTTTTTAATATATTTTTTTTTTTTTTTTAAGAAAATGTTGTGACTTGTCCGTTAGGGGTGCTCGCGCTCACCTTCTCGTACTTGTCTTCGGGCAGGACAGCCGAGCCCAGCACGGACAGCTTCTTGAACTGGCGCCTCACGTCGGGGTCCTTGTACTCCTTCCACGGGTACTTGATGGTCTCCTTCCAGGCCTCCTTCTGGAAGCGCGCGGTCTCGGCGGCCACCTTCAGCTGCAAACGGAGAGCGGCGGAGCGTCAGACTCCTCCAACACTGATATTCAACGAATGTGACGTCAGATTCGTTTGAATGTGAATTTTGTCGTCACGTTCGTTTAAATATGACGTCACGTTCGTTTAAATATGTATGACGTCACGTTCGTTGACCCACGTTCAAAGGAATGTGACACCCTAATTTAACGGCCGTGTCACGTTCAAACGAATGTGACATCATATTCAAACGAACGTGACAAAATTCATATTCTAACGAATATGACATCAGATTCGTTGAAATAACAGGGAACACGACACAGGCGGCGAGGGGCTCCCGCGGACGAACACTGGAAGCTGCGAACCCATGCATGCACTGCGCTACGTTCTAGAGGCAGTGGGGAGGGGCGGGGGTAGAACCTAGAGCGAGACTCGAACCCGGGACTGTTCCCCCACTGTCCCTAGTACGAAAAAAATTAAAGCCCGCAATGCGGAAGAGGGTGGGGAAGCTATTCAAAAATTTCTCACTAAATGTTCTCGGGCGTGTCTGATCCTGCTGGTCTCTAGATATGGGACCACAGCTGTGCTATCCGCAGAGTACGATAAATTAACCTGGGAAGGAGAACAACTTTCCTCTTTGATCAATCCGCGCGACATCGGACAGCGTCGAACCACCCCCTGGCCACCCTTACCTTGTTCTGCAGGTTCTCCTCCGTGATGTTGGACGCGTACGCCCACTCTGCGACGGCGGCCATGTTGGAGTAGCGCAGGAGCTCCTTGTTGAGCTTGACGAGGTACTCCTTGCCCTCGGCCTCGCTGTACTTGGAGGCCTCGGGGGCGCCATTGGACTGCGGGAAGGCCCAGGCGCACTGGGCCGCCACGGCCAGCGCCAGAACTGCGAACCTCATGACCTGCGCGCGAAACAGACCCATGTAGTGGAGACTCGAGACAGAAGACTCAGGACGAGTGACAAGGGAACGTACCCCAGGCCTTAGGCTAACGCGGTGCGGCCGGTGCGCGTGTGGGAGGGAAACAAGACTAGACAGACAAGCAGCTGGGGGCAGGCGGGCAGGCACACGCAGCCTCCAAACTCCGGCGGCAGGCACACTACACTACGCGGCCGGCGGCGGAAGACGCAGGCAGACGGACGGCAGATTCGGGCCGCGGGTTGATAAGGCGACCGCCACTGACCTGTGACCGGGTGAGGCTCGACCCGGCCCGCCCGCCTGGCGGCGAAGTGATGCGTCTAGGAGGCTTTCCTTGCCGCCGGGGCTGTGTCTGGCAGGCTGATTCCGTGGGTGGCCTCTCTCTCACTATCTCTCTCGCACTCGTGAGACGTCCCGTGTAAGTGCGGGGGAGATAGGCGGACGGTCACACTGCGCGGAATCACCCTGCTGGCGCTGCCGCCAACAATCACTCTTATCACCAAGCCGTCCCCTTTCCGATGACGTCACCGCGGCCGCGCCAAATTCGAAAAGCGAGCCGCCGCGGGCATGGCCGTCGTCGTCGTTGCGCGCCGCAGCTGTCTAACGGGTTGCAGTGCCAGTCCCGCATCGCTCTGCTCTGCCCGCCTTCCGCGGCGAGGGTCACCCCGCCACGCCACACTCCGCCACGCCACGCCACACTCCGCCACGCCACACCCCGCCACGCCACGCCACACCCCGCCACACACACCGCCACGCCACACCCCGCCACACAACGCCACGCCACCCCACACTGCAAGAAAAGACCACAACAAGAGTACTACAAATTCTGGCAAATTTTTTAGTCAGTTTTTGTTGTACTTTCAAGTTACAACAATTTTTGTACAAAGTACAGTACAACGATTATTGTACAAGGTACAGTGGGGTCCAGTGACGAAACGGTACCAGTCCAGGCGACATTGTACTTTTAACCATTCTGATTGTACTTTCCACAATCATCGTTGTACTTTATTTTCTACAATCCTTGTAGTGTTTTTGTTGTACTATCCACATTTTTTCGCGCAGTGCACGCCACGCCGCGCGGCGCCGCCCTCGAGAGGAAAGTCCATTTTCTTGGTTTTGGGCGCGAAGCATGGTGACCTTGACCCGCGGGGTCGCCGAGTCACTCACGTCGGGGCGCGGCATGTGCAGCGAGTGGGCGTCCGGAGGGGACGTCCATCCGGCCCACGCCCCACGCCCCACGCCCCACGCCCCACGCCACGCGCCCCACGCCCCACGCCCCACGCCCCACGCCCCAAGCCCCACGCCCCACGCCCCACGCCCCACGCCCCACGCCCCACGCCCCACGCCCCACGCCCCACGCCCCACGCCCCACGCCCCACGCCCCACGCCCCACGCCCCACGCCCCACGCCCCACGCCCCACGCCCCACGCCCCACGCCCCACGCCCCACGCCCCACGCCCCACGCCCCACGCCCCACGCCCTCCTCCGGCGCCGCGGTCACCCAAAACGAAGAGAAGCCCCTATTGCCGCGTACTTTGCCAGCAGCAGGCGGATTCGGAACGGCGCCGCTGTCTCTCTCGCAGCCCGGCGGGACGCCCCTCGAGTGCGACGGAAGCGGAGCGACGGAAAGCGCTGGTCGGTCGCGGAGCACGTGCGCGGTGCAGCATTGAGAATAAAACGAGCTGGCTCGATAAGAGATGAGACAAAAAGGTGGACCGTGGATTGTCTGGATGACGTCCGCGCCCCGCCCCGCCCCGCCCCGCCCCGCCCCGCCCCGCCCCACCCCGCCCCGTGCGCCGGATCGGCTTGCTGGTGGTGTTTGCCAGATCGAGTGACGGCCAGCCAGCCAGCCAGGCAGGGGTGCAATCCGCGGGGCTTAGCGCCACCTGCCAGCACCACTGCTGCAGATAAAGCACCGCCAGCAGACTGATTCAGCACAGTGCGTAGGGCCCCGCTGCGAGAGAGACAGGCCGAAACCTGCCCATGAGTGGGAGAGAGACAAAGTGATGCGAGTGGGCCCACTGTGCGAAATCAGTCTGCAGCTCAAGCCCCGCACCACGGCATGGCGGCCGCGCGGCACCGGCAGGCACCCTCCAGACTAGCGATGTTTCAAGGACGACGTCAGCTTGCCTGCAAATCGTATAGGCCACGCAGTCTTGGCCTCGTGGTGGGCTAGTCTGATGCCGATCAGAGCGTCGCGTCGCCCCGTCTCTCTGAGGGGATGCTGCCAGGAGTGCGAGAGCAGCGTCTGTTGGGACCAGCCTGCTCGGCGTCGCGTCGTCCTCCTGGCCGAGCGCTGCGCCGTAGGAGCCATTGGTCCGACCATTAGGCGGGGAATGAGTTTGCGCGAAACGGCAAGGCGGAGAGCACACGAGGTGGTCGCGCACCTGGGCCCCGCACCAGGGCTGTTAAAGTTACTTTTACGATTAACGACGGTTATCGATTTTCGATAAGTTAATGTAACGATTAACGATAACTCGATAACATTCCCGAGAGGTGTTAACGCTAACTAGTTATCGTTAACAGGGGTCGGAAATTAAATTAACGATAACTCGATAAGGAAAAAAAAGTAACTTTAACAACCCTGCCCCGCACAATGAGCGGCCGTTTGCAGATCGATGCGGCACGCCGTGGACGGCGCGGACGGCGTGCCAAGCAGGACGAGGACATTCACATGCGGAGCCCCACTCCGCGGGCCGCATCCTCTGGAAGACTGGAAGGTGCAGGGACCTTGTAACGACCCCGTCGCGCGCGACTCGTGCCAGCGCACAGTGGGTCAGAAGACCGTTGAGGCGGCCAAAATACCGGACGCGTTTTGAGCTCCAGAGTCGCTTAATGGGACTCGAATCGAACGTGTGACCCCACCAATGGATTCCTTTTTCTGAGAGCAATCCACTAGTGGGGTCACACGTTCGATTCGAGTCCCATCTAGCGACTCTGGAGCTAAATGCGTCCGGTATTTCAGCCGCCTCAACGGTCTTCTGACCCACTGTGCAGCGGACAGAGGGAGGGACTCCGGACTCCGGCCGGCGGCGAGTTTATCTTTGGTTCGTCCGACGACGTGAGTGTCATATGGTAAACGAGCCGGCCGAGGGAGACGATGACCGCCGCGGAGGAGCGGCGTCGCCAACATGGCGCTCGCTAGGTGCCGCCCATCGGGGTGACTTCGGCAAACTTCGACACTGTCTGTGAGCACCATTCGGAGCAACAGCGAACAAGGTGCTTTGGTTAAAAAAAATACGCTTTACCACCCGTCGAAATCATGGAGAAATTACTGTGAATTTCGGTGTACAAATCCAACGAATGTCATTCGAATTTCAATGAATTTCTGGCAAAAACTACTGAGTTTTGAGAAGATTTTCGCTGAATTTTAATGAATGTCAGTAAATTTGAAATATGTGGCGAATTTCGGTGAGCAAATTTGGCTGGAGTTATTTTTCCTCTTGGTCGAAATCACCCCAGGATGCCCCGCAGGAAGTCCCGCAGAATGTGAACAAGAGGGCGTGAGGTCCGCAACGGCCGTCCGAGACTCACCTGCTGGCTGTCGCTGGTCCGGCGGCAGAGTCCAGACTGAGACCGGCGTTATCTCCCCGCCGCTTTATACGGGCCGCCCCTCCACCGCGCGCCGCCAGCAGGCACTGCCTCTACAGCGCCACCGGCGTCAACAATCACCTAACAATGTTTTGGCGTTTTCCGCGACGTTTTCGTCCCGTCGAGTCGGATTTCCAATTTCCGCGCCGCCCAAGGGGCGTAGGCAACCCAAGCCGACGACGCCTGATCTTACGGACTTATTTTCGCGACCGTGGCGACGCAACTTCACGGCTACGGAAGGACAGGGGAAGGGATGAAGGTTAGGTTAGTTTTTTAAAAAATATTTAGGTTAGGTTAGGTTGGTCTGTAGACCAACCTGTAGTGCTTCGTATAGTGCAGAAGCAGGGCCAGCCTCCAAGAGCCGGGCCGACGGCCGGACGCTCCGCTCGGCACCGCTCTGCCGCGACAAATCGGCCGCCTGCCGGTGCTGGCCGCATGCTGGCCGGCCGGCTGGATTGGAACAGGACAAACCTGACCGGATCTATGCCACAATTTGGCCGGCCTATTTTATTTTTTCCTTCCCGCTCCCGCTAAAGACATTTTAGCCGGGCGGCCGGCGGCGATTTTCGGTCCGCGCCGAGTGAGTCGAATGACTCGGATGAGTCGAGGGGTCGACCACTCCCGTTAGCTGCGTGCGAGGGAGTATACGTATATTGCCAGTAATATAGGTAATATATGTGTAATATATAGTAATATGGGGGTAATATAGAGGAAAAATTGTGGTAATATGCATATATTACATGGTAATATACAGGTAATATAGCCACCGCGTACGAGGTAATATATGAGTTGTCGACCCCTCGGGATGCGTCGGATGAGTCGGAGTGAGTGCCCCCTGCCGCAGCAGCATCCACAGTAAATTTGGGCAGAGCGTCAGACAGTCGCGCCGTGCAACCGGTTGTGTCTCCCATTTTATGGGCAAACTGTCCGGCGTTCACACCAGCGCCGTTCGAAGGCGGGAGAGAAAAACGAAAAAACCGCGCAGAAAATGCGAATTCCACCCAGGGACGCGTCGTTGTGTGTCAGGGCCTGTCAGGGCGGCCAGGGTCTGGCGGCCAGGGCCTGGGCCTTGTCCGGTTGACTGGACCCGAGTGTCATGAGCAGCGCAGGCCAAGCGCACCGCGCCTGCTGCTGCCTGCTGCTCATGGCACCTCGGACCTCGGCACTGGAAAGGGGAGGGGTAATAACAACGCTGCCGGTTTGAGCGATAAATGGTTGATTTTTATTTTTTATTTCTTTGGTATCAAACAGTTGACCAAAAACACTACTACAGTAGTTAAAAAGACGCGTTGATAAGTTTCTCCTGAAACAAGTGCTGGAAAACTCGCAAGGTGAGACACTGAATGTGATGCCCTCAGCACACAGGGCGAAACTTCCGGATCTTACAACGTACATCACTGCATAAATTAATTTACATTCACAAAGTGGACTTTACTTACTACATTGGCAACAAAGCTGATTAGTTATCACAGCCAAAACTTTCAAAGCATTTATGAATCTTTTGGCTAGAAATGAGAACCATAACTGACAACCTCAAGATGACACAACCAATTACATGGGAATGCTTAGAAATATACATTATTAATTCAGTATGTCTACTCACAATCAGTCAAATGCCGTTCCGTTCGAAGCTTATTCTGTTACAATTAGGTAAGGGGAACTTCGTATTTCATACAGTGTGGCAAGTTTATTATTATTTTGCAACCCAATCACGCTCTGATCAGTCTCTAGCGACTCCTCCCCGTCAACTATTTCAGCTACGCTAGAGAAGTAACAAATAGAAGTTGGAATAGAATAAAAATGACTATGTCGTAGTTTTCGAAGCGATTTGCGGTCATGGTAGAAGTTCCCCTTCGACAGCTACTTAATTACAATAATCTTATAGTAATAAAATTTTGAAGATGGATGCATCACAAAGTATATCTCCCCGGAGGAAGAAATAAGAGTCACACATAAATCTCATCTCGCCGCCAAACACAAAATGGCGTGCATGACGATTTGCCCTCTTCTAAATATTTGCGCTACACACTGCTAAAAATTAAAGCCGAGACATTACACATTCTTCACAATTAAGATTAGAGATGGTTGTAGTACACATTTTGTGTCCAAAGACGAGAGGGACTTAGAGAAGTTTATATTGTTCCACACAATTAAATTCTACCCAGAGAACAAAAGAAATATGTTTTTGCTTTTTCTGGGAGTACTTTACTAACCAGCACAAATACGATATCTGACTCATATTGTTACCATCAGGCAAGCCATTGCAAAATTTCCAGTCGAACTTCAAAATGGGTTGCCATTCACTGTAGCAGGCCACCATTCCATTTGTCAGTCCTATTATTTGTAATTGAAATGTGTGCGATTTGAATAGATTTGATATGTAAGTACTTCAGAATTGAGACCCTGAGGCTACGTGACAAGTGCATGGGCGTCTCGTTCGCCCCGTGTTAAAAAAAAAATCGATAGAAAGGCGGGAAAACGTATACGAAGTGTTTCCCAAACCAACTACAAACAGGGCAGCGAATATTATAAAAATTTGCACAACCCACAAAGGGATGAGGCTGGAACCATGTCACTCCCTCATCCCATAAATACTGTCTTTGTAGATTTTTAAATCAAAATTTAAAGAAAAATTTTACACTACGGTAAGCATAAGCATGTTTTAAATTAAAAACGGACGAGCTTCAGGGTCGCTATAGATAAATAAAAGGGAAATTGAATGAAACGGAACTCAAACACAAGAGGAAACTACAAGCCCCAAGAGCACTTAAAATTAAAACAACAGATTCAACCAAGGAGTATTAATGCATTTAAAAACAAAGAGCGCTCGAAAGAACGTCTACATTGGCAACGATTCATATGGTACGACCGTACTATGTACAATTACACTTTTGAGTATTTTTCAGGTGCTTGTTCCATCCCCTGCGCATTGCACAGTCGAGAGTACAAAAAAGGCTAATATCATCGTCTTACAACCTCCAACTTGTGGTTCAATATCACACAAACGTCGAGGAAAGGGGAAAAATTGTTACTCTGTTGTTAAGAAGAAGAGGCATGTCCACAATGTTGCCTCAGACTGCAGTGGCAGCGAAAGCTCTTCACACGACCAACTCTTATTGCTCATAAGATACAGTGAATTATCTGTTTAGTAACGGCCTAAGAATAAAGCAAGAAGTGAACCCGACTAATGAACGCCACGCACCTTTCTGCTCCAACCTTATTACAATTGATAAAATATCACATGGGTTGCCTACCAACGTCGTTTGCGCACGCTGCTCGCCAAAGCATCTACCAAATTGAAAAACTTGTACACAAAATTCATGGAAGACGAGCAGTCCTTTCGTCAGTGCACGTCTCCTCGTGCAATGTGGAGGGCTCGTCCACATACTACGTAACGCTACTGTGTAGCGTCCTTTGTCGCGCCTCTTCAATAAGTGCGAGAGAAGCAGACGGCGTTGCGTAATATGTGGACGACCCCCTACGACCACTGCTGGAGCACTCCAAGCACTCCAACTCGACTCTGCCGCAGATCGGACGGCCAGCCCACCGCACTGAACCCACAACAACAACAACATTACGGCTCAGGATGGATGCGCAGAAATAAAAACAAAGCCTAATCGTTTGGTACCAAAAACCTTTTCAATTTGTACCTTAAAATTAACATGTTGACTAGTCAAAACTTTCCTCGACGTGGATCTCCTCCGCACACGGTAACACGCATACTCCCATCCACGCTAGTATTCTACACACGCGCTCGAAACGCAGAGACGCGCGCTACCACACCACACAAACTCACACATGAACACACATTCACGATTCGCACGTCCACACACACACACACACACATTCTCTCTCTTTCTCTCACATACATACATACATACATACATACATACATACATACATACATACATACATACATACATACATACATACATACATACATACATACATACATACATACATACATACCTACATACATACATACATTCATACATACATACGTACATGCATGCATGCATACATACGTACATACGTACATACATAGTTGAATGATCTATAATGCCGACAGACTACGTAACAAAAACAACGATATTTACACAACACAAAAGAAATTGACTTGGGCGCCGACACTCGAGTCGGCTGGCGTCTCTCCGCGCGCGGGGTATTCACACCAGCCCCTTCTCTGGCAGGAGTATCGACACCGACTTCCTCGCCGTCCGGCCGCCGCTTCGCCTATCACTGGAGTCCTGCGCCGCGGAGGCCGGGGCCGCGAGGGCCGCCAGGGCCGTCTCGTTGGTCGCCGTCGAGGGCATGGTGCCCGCCATGGCGTTGTAGGCCGGGCTGCCCGCGTTCACGATGGTCACCTCCTGCCTCACGAGGGGCGGCAGCTCCAGGCGGCGCGCCGTCGCCAGGATCAGCTCGTCCACGTTGGAGGTCTGCGCCGGCGTGCTCCAGGCCGGCGACGGCGCGGACGCGGGCGGCGACGGCGTCGAGCCCGCCGGCGTTTTCCTGTCGAACAGAACCAAGTTCCCAATATAGTGAATGGCAGCGGATGGCCGATTGATTGGCCGCGTTGTGTCGTGGCGGCGCGGCTGAGTGACTGGCTGCTCGGTCGAGGCCTTTGCCGCCAGGCGTCAGTCGCCGTGCTATATTGATCCACAGTCAGGCACGCCACGAAGAAGCCCCTCAAACGGGTCATTATCAAGGTCGGGGTGGGCGTTTTAAGCGACCACCTGCACGCCGGCGTCCCTTCCCTGGACGTGCCGCGTCGAGGGCCGTCGAGGCGGCAGTGGCACGAGCTGCAGTGCAAGGCGGTGGCGACGCTCGTCGTGTCCATTTTAATTTATTCCCGCTGCTGCAGTGAGCAAGGCGTGCAGCACGCCTGCCGCAATGCAGTACCCAGTGCCCGGACGCGGTTCCGCCATCAAGCCTAAGCGCAGATCCAAAGGGGGGGCAAAAGGACAATTGCCCCCCCTTGAGCCCTAGATAACCGCCTGAAAGGTAGGCAGAAAACAACACTTTGCCCCTGTAAGTAGGCAAAAGGTGCTACGTTGCCCCTCCCTTGGGCCGACTCTAGATCCGCCACTGGCCGCCACGCCAGCCCGGAGCGGCGGCAGCCCAGCTGGCCGCGGTGCTCGTCGTGTAGCCTAGCGTAACGGCGCGGTACCCGCCACACGCCTACACCAATATCGGTGCCCCGTGCGGCCGCGCCGCCGCGCCCCGTGTAAACAGGTGCCGGCGGGGCCCTGCCACCTCCGCAGCCGGGGGGAGCCGGGGGAGCCGGGGGGCCCTGACCTTGGCGGGGCCAGCAGGGGCAAGGCGAGCAGCGGGGCGCCTCCGAACGGCGGCGCCCTCCAAGGGCGCCGCGCCAGGGTGCGAGAGGGACAGCGGCGATAGTGCTGCTGCTGTGCGGAAGCAGCCAGCGCAGCGGCAGGGCGGCCAGCAGGGCGGCCCTCGTAATAATACATTGCCGGTTGACGTCATGCCACGCCGCGCCACGCCACGTCACGCCACCGGCCGGCAATAAAAGCAGCCAATGCGTGGAAGGGTGGCGGGCCGACGCCGGGCCGACGCCCCGCAGCTTGACGCATGGAGCGCGCCGGAGGGTGCGAGAGAGACAGAGCGACGAAGCGCCGTCCGGAGTCAGACCCCTGTGCGCCCACCTTGGCAGACACGGCACGCGAGCGGCCCGCCCAGCGCACCTGGCAACCGCAGGCAAATCGCAGCCCAACCCCTCAGCAAACCCGGGCAAACCGCGGCCCAACCGCACACCCAGAAAAATGATTTCTTGAATCAAGTTAAATATTTTTATTGATTAAAAATACTTGATTCAAGATAAACTGAGTGTCAGATCAATACTGATAGGCATTGCATTCATTCAACTCTTGCCACATCGAGAATATTTCTACTTCGCTCAAAGCAGAACTTTACTTCGGCACATTAGTGCAAAAAATTACCTGCATCAAGTAAATTTTACTTGATTCAAGAAAACATTTTCCTGGGTGCAGGAGCGGCGAAATCGCTCAAAATGTTGACGGACGTCGTGTTGTGGGTGGTTTTAAGCTGAATTCGGACGGCCGCTGCGTGCAAACGCTTATTGCTTATCGTGCTCCCTCAGCGTGTGCCTCGTCGTGAGATCTTCTGTTACGCCCTGCCTCGGCTATGCAATAAGCAAGCAACAACAGGCATTTGGAAACAGTGGTGGGCGTATGACTGTATGTCGGACTCCAATCGAATCGTCAGTGCAGAGATTGTATTGTGTGAGGCACCTTGGTGGTGGGCTCGCCACTGGCTGCGTAGGGGGCTCGCCGTACTGATACTGTAAATACTCACCGCTCTATTGTCGACGGCGGGCTCGGCGTCCTCGACAGCGGGAAGCTGGCCACCTCCCTGCTCACGCTCAGCGACCGGATCGACCCAAACGTCTGGTCCGGCGAGACCAGCGCCCCCGCCGTAGCCACCAGCCCACTGCAACACGAGGGCGAACATGAGCACAGCGAACGACAGGCACAACGGAAAAAAAGAATTTGTTGTACGAATATGTATGTTGGTTTTGGGATAGCAAAGAAAAAGTTGATAGGTGTACTATTAATTTGTTGTCAGAACGAAAACTTTGGTCTCACAACAAATAATTCGTAAGGTGTACAAACATTTGAATATTTTTTATTTTGATGATATTTAGTCCCTCTGACGATGTTGTTCGTTGTGAGAGCAAAGTGTTCGTTTTGACAACAAATTCATAGTAAACCTCATAACTTTTTCTTTGCTGTCCCAGAATCGACATACATATTCGTTGGTACAACAAATTCTTTTTCTCCGTGCAGGGGGACCACAGGCAAGAGGCCGGCGCTCACCTCACTGAGCCCTCCGTCACCAGGAAGGGTAGCGGCGTCGGGCACGGGGACGGCGGCGCGGAGGACACGCTGGACCGCGAGCTCGAAACGGTGGAGTGCGGACACTTCGGCGTCGGCGCTTCCACCTCCGTCTTGCCGACGCCCCACCACCTCCAGCACCAGCTCTTGCTCTCTGCAACAGGACGCGGCCGGTGATGAGGTCCAGAACACCGCCGCCGCCGTGCACAGTGGGTCAGAAGACCGTTGACGCGGCCAAAATTCTCGACGCTTTTTGAGCTCTAGAGTCGCTTAATGGGACTCGAATCGCACGGGTGACCCCACCAACGGATTCCTCGTTTGGAGAGCAATCTATTGGTGGGGTCACACGTTCGGTTCGAGTCCCAATTAGCCACTCTAGAGTTCAAAACGCGTTAAGAATTTTGGCCGCCTCCGGCCCACTGTGCTGTGGCCCGCTACGCACCGTCAGTCGTTAGCACACCCTCGGCGGCGACGGCGTCCTTGAGGGCCTATCGCAACGAGGGTCCTGCATTGTAAATCAGCGCGGCGAACTAAGCCAGGGGCCGCGCCAAAGGCAGAGGAGGCCACGCTGATGTGAGAATGGCGGCGCGCGGCGGCAGCCCGCCAACGAGCCGCTGCAGCGATAGCCCCGCGCCAGGACGCCGTCAAGCCGAAGGTGCTCTCTTTCTCGCACCCAAGCAGCGCACAGTGGGTCAGAAGACCGTTGCAGCGGCCAAAATTCCGGACACGTTTTGAGGTCCTGAGTCGCTAAATAGGACTCAAATCAAACGTGTGACCCCACCAATGGATTCCTCGTTTGGAGGGCAATCCATTGGTGGGGCCGCAAGTTCGTTTCGAGTCCCATTTAGGGACTCTGGAGCTCAAAACGCGACTGGAATTTGGGACGCGGTCTTCTGACCCACTGTGCAGCGCCCCAATGAGAGCAAGCGAGACGGAGCGACGAGAGCCCCGTTTGGGTGGTTTACTCGGGTACTTACGTGATCGGCGGGCTGGCCCGTACGCCGTGACGGGGACGGGGGATAATGGGTAGAAGTCGCCATGCAGGGGGCAGTGAAAGGCCAAGCGGGTCTCCCGGCGGCGGGCTCGGCGCGCCAGCAGACACAGCGCGCCGCCGGCCAGCAGCATGAGGAGGCCCACGCTGATGCAGGCCGGGCCCAGCACGCGCGAGTTGCCCGTGAAGGCGATGCGGGCCGCGTAGTTCTCGGGGCCCTCGTCGGAACCAGGACCCCTGTAGGAAGCCGCTGCAACAGAGGGAAGCACGAGGTGACGATGAGGCGTGGGCAGCACAGCACAGTGGGTCAGACGACCGCTGAGGCGGCTAAAATTCTGGGCGCGTTTTGAACTCTGGAGTCGCTAAATGGGACTCGATTCGAACGTGTGACCCCACCAATGGATTGCTCTCCTAACGAGGAGTCCATTAGTAGGGTCACACATTCGATTCGAGTCCCAATCAGCGTCTCTGGAGCTCAAAACGCAAAACGTGTCCGGGGTTCTGGCCGCCTCAACGGACTTCTGTCCCACTGTGCACAGTAACACCGCGGTGCGGCCGTCGGTCTTTCTCTCGGGACGGCCCACGAGTGCGAGAGAGAGAGAGAGAGAGAGAGAGAGAGAGAGAGAGAGAGAGAGGAGAGAGAGAGAGAGAGAGGGAGAGAGAGAGAGAGAGAGAGAGAGAGAGAGAGAGAGAGAGAGAGAGAGAGAGAGAGAGAGAGAGAGAGAGAGAGAGAGAGAGAGAGAGAGAGAGAGAGACCCAGCGTGGGCGGCGTGAGCAGCGCCCCGGCCTCGCCACGCGCGGCTCCGCAGTCCGAGGCGGCGGTGCGGCGGCCCCCGATCAACGAAATGTCACAGGCCGCCGGAGGCTGTGACGCCGATCTGCATCGATCCCTCGCGCGGCAAGGCCGGCAAGGGCGCAGGGACGCAGCGCAACCTGGTGTCAGGTTCGGGGCGCCGCCGCCGCCGCCGCCGGATTCTCCATTTCTGGCTGCATTATTCTCGGCGCCGCCACTTCCACGCCGGCAGTGGCGTGATAGAGGGCCGCCCTCCAGCGCCAGGACGAACACGACGGCGTGGGAGTGGCTGAGTGGTTGCGGCTGCGCGCCCTCTTTTGCATTTCAAACTCGCCTGCCAAATAAAGAGGCCGGAAATCGGGCGGAAGGGACCCGATGGAGGGAGGGGAGGGGAGGGGGCTGCTGCTCTACACTCCACTCCGGGACGGACTGCTTGACCTTGGAGTGCTCGACGAGTCGCGCCTACAGGCGCAGTGCGCGGCATGGAGTGACGTCGTGACGTAGCAGTGCCTGGGAAAACAAAGCGCGGGTCGATGGGCGCGCAGTGCAGTGACGCCGATCGCAATCACTCAGGCGGGCGGGCTGCGGGCTCACTGCTGTCGTCGCCCTGCCTCTCTCTCTCTCTCTCTCTCTCTCTCTCTCTCTCTCTCTCTCTCTCTCTCTCTCTCTCTCTCTCTCTCTCTCTCTCTCTCTCTCTCACTCGTGGGGCGGGCCGTAGGGGTGCGGGAGTGTTGAATCAGACGGTGGAGTGCTGTGGCACAATTAACACGACGCGACCGGGAGCACTGGTAAAACAAAGGCATAAAAATTACGCCCTTTAGGGCATAAATACTCTTTTACGCCCTTGCAAGGGCATAATTCATTTTATGCCCTTGGAAAGGGCGTAAATCGTTAAGGCCCTTTAAGGGCATAATTTTAATGCCTTTGTTTCACCAGTGAGGAAAAGCTGTGACTGGGGTGAAGCCGTCGAACGCTCCGCGGGGGACGGCATCGCTGGGGGCGGCAGTCGGGGCAGCAGGAGGGGGCTGCGGCCATCAGAACACGGATTTACACACCACGCACGGCGTGATGGCCGCCTCAACGGCCTTGACGAAGGCGCACGAATATTTTAACGAACAGCCCGCGGGGCGGGGCGGTTGGGTGTGCACCGCCACCGCAGTGGCCTCCACCCACCACAGTCCCGCCCATCGACGCGGTGGTGACGACGACGTGGCCCTCACGCCCTGTTCGCCACCGAGAGACCTTCCTGCCCACCCTGCGGGCCCACCCAGCGGGTCCAACCCGCGGGGCCACCTTGGGGACCCACCGAGGGGGCCCACCCTGCGGGTCCAACCCGCGGGGCCACCATGGGGACCCACCCTGCGGGCCCACCCTGCGGGGCCACCGTGGGGGCCCACCCTGCGGGGCCCCGCCGACCCCAACCCCTGGTCGGGCCGGCCGCGGCGGTGCGGCGCTGCAACTTGATGAATAATTCTCTGGCACGGAATGGAAGCACTGCGGGCTTTTACCTTGCGCGTCCGCGACGCTCTGACGGGGACGGTCTGACACGTTCATTCCGCCGCTGGAGCGGGAGCCAGCGAGGCCCGCAGTGGGACGGTGCCAGGCGGAGCGCGGCTCGGAGCGCGGCGCCAAGCAGAATGCATCATGCCATGCGACGCCCATTACACTGTACAATGCCGGGCGGAGCACAGTGGGTCAGAAGACCGTTGAGGCGGCCAAAATTATAGACGCGTTTTGAGCTCCAGAGTCGCTGAATGGGACTCGAATCGAACGTGTGACCCGACAAATGAAGTGCTCTACAAACGGGAATCCGTTGGTGGGGTCACACGTTCGATTCGAGTCCCATTTAGCGACTCTGGAGCTCAAAACGTGTCCGGGATTTTGGCCGCCTCTACGGTCGTCTGACCCACTGTGCGGGCGGAGGTTTCGGATTCGCGCATTCGGCATAGCGATCCTGAACATCGCTTTCGTCGCTCCGTCTCTCTCGCACTTATGGATCGTTCCATACAGGCAGGTGCGAGGGCGAAGACCGGCGACGGCACTCTGCGCTGAAGCAGTCCGCTGTGCGAGAGACAGAGCGAGGATCCCGCGGCGCATCGCACAGAGGCCGGCCGGGACGTATATCTGGCACACACACAGGATGTGGTGACGTCGGAACGGTCGGGCCGTGGGTCCCCCACTCGGCGCGCCGCGGCCTGGATAGGCTGCCCGCCGAGCCGCCGGGCTGCAGCCGGCCTTTGCCTTTGCCTTGGCCAAGCGCAAACAAACACCACGACCACGCGGTCCGGGCCGTTTATCGCCCACGGGGCCCCACCCCCGGCCCCGCCCCGGCCCCGCACAGTGGGTCAGAAGACGGCGCAGGCGGCTAAAACTCTAGACGCGTTTTGAGCTCCAGAGTCGCCAATGGGACTCGAACCGAACGTGTGACCCCACCAATGGATTGCTCTCCGGACGTGGAATCGAGTGGTGGGATCACACGTTCGATTCGAGTCCTTTTTAGCGACTCTAGACCTCAAAACACGTCTAGAGTTTTGGCCGCCTGGGCGGTCTTCTCGCCCACTGTGCCCCGCGCCCTTGCCGGCGGTCTCCTCGAAATAGATAGCTATTCTGACGCGCCAATACCGCAGCGCGCTTTGTGTGCTTTGCGGCTGGAGCCGGACGCCAAGGCGGACGCCAAGGCGGAGGCCTCACCTGTGAGCACGCATCCTGCCAGGAGGAAGAGGCAGCCGAAGGCAGGCAGGGCAAGCTGGCAGTTGGCGGCCACCACCACGCCCGCCACCAGCAGCCCGCCCTCGATCTTCTCGACGCGCAGCCGCGCCGACGGGCACCGCGACGACGCTAGCGCCCCGAGGCCCAGCGGCCCCGGCACCGCCCCGGGCCCCAGCGTGGCCCCGCCAGCGCCATGCTCCGCAGCCCTGCAACAGAAACGAGACACAATCAGCGCCGGCATGGCATGGGGTGGCGGAGTGGCCGCCTGCCGACACGGAGACGAGGCGGAGCGTGGCCGGAGAGAGGGGAAGGCGCAAGCTGCATTCCTGGCGCCGCTATCCCGCCGCGCACTGCCCCGCGGCCTGACGCCGCCGCCGCCTGTCCCGAGGCCTCTCCCGACCACCACGACACACAGTGGGCCAGAATATCAGAGGAAGCGGTCAAAATTGCGGACGGGTCTTGAGCTCCAGAGTCTCTTGATGGGACGCGAACCGAACGTTTGACCCCCACCAATGGATTGATCTGCGTACGAGGAATCCGTTCGTGGGGTGACACGTTCCGTTCGTGTCCCATCGTGCGACTCTGGAGCTGGAAACGCGTCTGGCGTTTCGGCCGCCTGCGCCGGTCTTCTGGGCCACTGTGCGACATCCATCGGCTGTCCTATGTGTGCTGCTGACGGGTCCCATGAAGTGGCAGGCCGCGAACGTGACACGTGAGGTCGGTCGACCGGCCGTGCGCCGTCCGGCGGGCAGGGCGCCGTGCGGGTAGGCCGGCCCGCCAGACTCACCTGCACGCGGCCGGCCCGCCTCGCAGGGGCTCCAGAGCCACGACCGCCGACGCCGACCCGCCATCGAGCCCTTTTTTCGCATCATACTGACGAGCGATCCCGAAAAGTTATTCCGTCGCTCTGTCTCCCTTCACTGTTATTCAACGAATGTGACGTCATATTCGTTCGAATGTGAATTTCGTCACGTTCGTTTGAATATGACGTCACATTCGTTTGAATGTTGACCCACGTTCAGACGAATGTGACACCCTAATTGAACGGCCGTGTCACGTTCAAACGAATGTGACATCATATTCAAACGAACGTGACAAAATTCACATTCTGACGAATATGACGTCACATTCGTTGAATAACAGTGTTGAACCCACGGCATGACCCATGAGCGCGGCGGACACAGAGTGACAGTGGTCCTCTGCGCTGGCAAGCAGGCGCGGATACACAAAAGGGTGTCCCCCCAGAACTGAGGCTTGCTGAAAAAAAATCGCGCATTTGCCCAGTCATTGACTTGTGGGCTTACTTCGTTTCCGCGTTTTCGTCGGGCGTCGAGAGCCGTCATATGTTTTATAGAGAGAAAGAGAACCTCAAAAAGAAACGTTTTGAAGTCCTTTGAGTCCTTCACTGTTAAAAAATTCGGATTGAAATTTCATAACATGTTAATGTAATTATTATCACTTTTCTGTTTTGAAATTTCATAGCGATTTTCTGCAATGAAATTTATTTCATTGCAGAAAATCGCCATGAAATTTCATAGCAACGTGTTATGAAACTTCATTAAATTGTTAATGAAAATTCATATGTAAGTTACGACATTTCATTTGCGATTGTGATGTTGTATTTCGTACAAGGGTAATGAAATCTCAGACCGGTATCTGGACTTTTGGTCACCCACACCAGTTCTAAAAATTGCAAGAAGGTCAAATCCAACTTAGACATCGCTCCTTCCTGCCTCGGAGTGAAATGCAGCGAGGAGTGTCAGTGCCACATGGTACCCCGTCTATGCTGGGGCTCACGCGTGGACCTAACCTAATGGCCGACCATAGGCGCCAGCGAGTCGCAACATGGTAATGCGTTTTTCTCGACTTCAGAGTTATATTTTGTTTAAAACTGTTAGCATACGTCTAGAGCAGATATTCACTTAGGTAACCAAGGATAAACGTTTGAAAAAATATTTATTTTACTTAAATGAATCGGAAATACTCATCAGTGAACGGACACGGCGCTCCAAGCACCACCTAGCGGCAGGTTCTTGAAACCTGACTTTGAGCCCAGGTGGCTGACAGGCCTTACCATGTGAGCAGTGGATTGTGCACAGTTTGCGTTTATTGATACTAAAATACTATTTTGGTGCGACGTTTGATTTACTACCCATATCATCACGCTATATTACTCAGGGAAGAGCATCGGAATATTCAGAATCACGATTGGGTTCAAACTCAGTCAAAACTGAAGTTCCTTCCACCCGGGCAATGTAAGAGCCATCATAAATTGCTTATCACATGTCAAAGACCGACATGAAAGTTTATATCTTGGTTATAAATTTTCAGAACCACTCTAAATTTGTAGTGTCACGTTATGACTTTTCATCAAATCTCTTGACGTTTCATTGCAGACGTGAATTTTCAAAGAGATATTATGACATTTCATGGAATGTGTTCTGACATTTCATTACATTTATGAAATTTTATGGCCGCTATGAAATTTAATGGCGTTCATGAATTTTAAATGCATATTTGTAATGAAAATTCATGACATTTTTAACAGTGTTGTCCTAGTCCGCGCGCTTTTGGTACGATTTTGCTTTGCGGCAGTGGCAGTCAGCTCTCCTACGTCGCGTCCCACCCCCATCTCTCTGCCTTCTGTTGACGCAGGCCGTTGGAAGGAAAAGGAGAAATCTAGTTGCCGGCCCCTGCAAGTAGGTAACCCACTATGTTCCCCCCCCCCCCCAGGACGGACGTCCAGATCCGCGCCTGCCGGCAAGCGGGACGCGGGGTCGCTCGCTGGCGCCCGGCAGTGTGCGGTGCCTCAGCAGCCGCGGCGGGGGCGGACCGCCGCGCCACTGGGGGACGAAACATAAGACAAGGCTGTTAAAGGAAGTCGCGCGGAATCCTATAAAGCGCTGCTGACAGTGGGACAGAGCAGGCAATCTAACGAGGACGGGCAAGGTCGACAGAGACAAGAGAGTCTCTGCCTTCTCTGGGCCGCGGCCATCACGACCATCTCATCACAGAGGAATACGGCGGAGCGGGCGGGCAGGTCCACGTAAGCAGCTTCTGCTACGGAAAGCCGCTCTCCTTTTCTTTGCCTGCCCCTTTTCTTTCCAATAGCCCCCCCCCCCTCCCACGCTCCCCGAACGTTCTCCACCGTTTAGCCTCCCCCCCCCCTTTCCTCCCCCGCGGCATCCCGGCCGGCAGCCCTCGCTCTATCGACCAGCGCGCGGCGGACTGAGCACGGCTCGGCACGAAGCGGTGCTGTGCCGAAAGCCGGTTGTCGGGCAGGGCTGGGGCTGGCTGGGGCTGGCTGGGGCAGGGCAGGGGCCCTTGGTTCGCGGGGCCCTTAACGGTGTGGCGTGTGCATAGGGCAGAGGAGGGTGCAGGGCGAATGACCAAGTCGCACCGTGGGTCAGAAGACCGTTATGAGGCGGCCAAAATCCCGGTTGCGTTTTGAGCTCCAGAGTCGCTAAATGGGACTCGAATCGAACGTGTGACCCCACTAATGGATTCCTCGTTTGGAGAGCAATCCTTTGGTGGGGTCACACGTTCGTTTTGAGTCCCATCTAGCGACTCTGGAGCTCAAAACGCGTCTATGATTTTGGCCGCCGCAACGGTCTTCTGACCCACTGAGCGTCGGGGAGCGACAGGAGATACGCCGCAGCCGTCCTCAGCCAACTGCGCGACGCGCGAGGCGTCGTCATAACCAGTAACCACGCGATCTGGAAAAATTGCCAGTGGAAACGGGGTGCGCAGTTCACGAAAATGGGAAACGTAGTGTCTGCGCTCGCGTGTCGAGTGAGGGGCCTTGGGGAAGCTGGACACACACACACACACACACACACACACACACACACACACACCACTCACACACACACACCACTCACACACAGCGCCGACAGCCGCCCGAGGCCATGCCAATCGGACGCACTTTAGGGACGGGCCACAAGTGGGGCGGTCTGAGCCAGCCGGGCTGATTAGTGGCGGGGCGGGGCGGGGTGGGGCGGGGCGGGGCGGGCGGCCAGCTCATCCCGGGGCATCTCCAGCAGCTACCAGCAGCCCGTCACTGCGCGTTGCCGCGTTGCCCCACTTGAAGCGACTAATGGTGCTGCCTGCCAGGGTCTCCGAGATCCGCGGAGAGCGCTATGTGTTTCGCGCAGCGGGGGGAACAAAATTTTTTCAAGGGAACAAAGAGAGAAACAGAACGAGGAAACAACGCCGCGCACAAGGGAAGCAGCCAGCCCAACGCCCCACGAGGAGGCAGAGGAAGAACAGGGGAGCAAACCAACGCTCGCACGCCGCGCGGCGGCAAAATTCTAGACGCGTTTTGAGCTCCAAAAGAGTCGCTAAATGGGACTCGAATCGAACGTGTGACCCCACCAATGGATGCCTCGTGCGGAGAGCAATCCATTGGTCGGGTCACACGTTCGATTTGAGTCCCATTTAGCGACTCTGAAGGTCAAAACGCGTCCGGGATTTTGGCCGCCTCAACGGTCTTCCGACGCACTGTGCGCCGCTAAGCAGGGTGCTGTGTCCGCTATTCACGCAGGGTGGTATTACGTACAGCGAGTGCCGGCAGTGCTTTGCCTGTCGTCTACGTGAGTGAGAGTGAGTGTGCGCCACACACGCGAGTGCTGCAGGTCATCGTGCTCCACGTGAGGGGCCGCCGCTTTATCATCTCCAGGGTGCATTTACCTCGCGAACGGTGGCAGTTTCAAGCGTGCCGGTCACAAAAGGCAGAAAATCTAAATTTGAAATTGAGCTCCTACTCTATGAAACGGTTTTATGACCGTCAACGCTGGCGTCAAAGTGGCGTTCCCTGGCAGCGTGATACACTTTGTGCGACTGCTACTCCGTGCGCTACTCCGAGAGCTACCCTCCGCGCTACACTCCTCCACATACCAGCACAGCTTGATGCGGGAGAGCGAGCAGGCCCTCCCCGTGGCGCTGCATCCGCTGCAGCCGCTGCAGTCGGCGGGGTACACCGAGTCCACGTGACCCAGGGCGAGGCGGGCGCGCCGCGCCGCGGGAGAGCTCGGCCGGGGGGTCAGGGGGTCGACGGGGTCGCCGTCGGGGTCCTGGGGGTCGACGGGGCTCGCGGGGGGGCTGGCCGGCGAGCTGGCCGGCGAGCTGGCCGGGCTCGGGGGGCACAGCGGCCTGCGCATGCACGCGTCCCGAGGGCCGCCAGCTCGGCCAGTGCCGCCCGGCGGCCACAGCGGCCTGCGCATGCACGCGTCCCGAGGGCCGCCAGCTCGGCCAGTGCCGCCCGGCGACGGCCAGCGGATCTTCTTCATGCCTCGGCCCCTCGGCTCAGCCCCTCAGCTGGGCACTGCCGACAACCAGCACGGCGTCATGGTCACGCTCGCGAGAAATGGCGACTTGGTCGGTATTCGAACCCTGGACTCTTCACTGCACGGCCGGCCGCGCGTCGAA
The DNA here is from genome assembly GCA_030522485.1 of Stenchaetothrips biformis. NCBI lineage: Eukaryota > Metazoa > Arthropoda > Insecta > Thysanoptera > Thripidae > Stenchaetothrips > Stenchaetothrips biformis. The sequence goes on from CM060090.1 coordinate 1,250,933, forward strand.
CGTCGAACCAACGTGCACAGCAGGTTGTCCTTTCCCTAAGCAGGCCTTTGTAGGGGTGCTTTGTGCATCCACCGCCTCCCTCCGCGTCGCCAGTCGGCGGTTCCGACACGAAGTGGAGGGGCTATTGTGCGAGTGAGTCAGAGAGAGAGAGAGAGAGAGAGAGAGAAGAGAGAGAGAGAGAGAGAGAGAGAGAGAGAGAGAGAGAGAGAGAGAGAGAGAGAGAGAGAGAGAGAGAGAGAGAGAGAGAGAGAGAGAGAGAACGGGGCGTGACGACCTGTTCCGCTTTCCACGCGCTGACCTAGAAACGGCGCACCACCACGACGCCGCTCCTTCTCCGCGGGGTGCAACGACCCTTCGAGGTGCACTACGCTTCCTCCATTCCCTCCATTCGTCAGTACTTTCCTCGCTCTGCCTCTCTCGCAGCCTTCCGGGACAGCGCATGAGTGCGAGAGAGACAGGAGGTCGTGTCGGGGCGGAGCGCCTCTTCATCAGCGCGGCGTCGTTAGTCATTAGGCCGCCCCACGCTGCCGGAAATGGCGACTTTCCGGAAATGGCTGCCGCTTCGATTCGGCCCGCCGCCACCACGGCGGCCACGCGAAGCACTTCGACCGGCACTTCAATGACGGCAGAGGCAGGGCTCAACAAACGTCCCCGACGTCCCCCGACCCGGGCGGCCGGCCCGGTGGCGGAGCGGTTCGCGGACTTTCGCCGGAATCCAGCTCGTCGGGTCGATGTTCCCGGTGGCGTGCTCGTGCCTGCACGTGAGGCGCAGCAGGCAGCCCCAGCAGGCAGGCAGCCCCAGCAGGCAGGCAGCCCAGCCCCAGCAGGCAGGCAGCCAGATGAGGACCGCGACGGCGATAAGCATGGTCTCCGCGTTGTTTGCCCAGACCTGACTTTCCACAGTTGTCAATCAGATTACGACCGCCCCGCCCGCTGCACCCCTATCTTCGTCGAAAGAGCCCGCTTAGCCGTTACGACTATTTTTATACGGGCGCTGGCGTCTGTCGCGGACGATCTTGTTAATTGACTGAGTCGACAGGCGCGACTAGCCATTGTTTATGTACCCTGCGCGGCAACGCCGCACCGCCGCAAGCTAGGGCGACGCCGCGGTTTTCATCTCTCCGTCTTTTTCCAGGTCGTCGCATCGAACAGGCTGTTTCGCTTTCGCGTCGCCCCTCTCGTTGAACACAGCCGGTCGCGCGGCGGGGCAGCACTGACGGCGAGCCCGGCCCGGCCGCGACGTACAGCGCCGTGCGCCGCCCACACCCTCTCCGAATTCCTCTTGTCTGGGGGCCGCCTGGGTCGCGGGCCGCCGCCGTCCACCTGCCCGTGCGTCCCTCCGCGGCTCCTGCCCGGCTGTCTGTGTGCAAACCGCCTCACAGTGGACCAGTCAGAAGACCGTCGAGGCGGCCGAAATTCTAGACGCGTTTTGAGCTCAATTGTCGATAAATGGGACTCGTATCGAACGTGTGACCTCACCTGGTTCCTGGTTCGGAGAGCAATCCATTGGTGGGGTCACACGTTCGGTTAGAGTCCCATTTGGCGGCTGTAGAGCTCAAAACGCGTCTAGAATTTTGGCCGCCTCAACGGTCTTCTGACTGATCCACTGTGCGCCAGGGGCGCCAGGGACGCGGCGAGGATGCAGGCCCAGGCATCCGGCGCACCGACCGGGGTCGGGGGTCTCGCTGCCCGGGCCGCGGCGTCGGGGGCGGCCGCGTCGCCAAGCCCGCCCTTGTTATATTCGCGTAGCGGGCGGAGCAAAAGACGAGCCGCAGACTTCACAGGCTGCACTTGCAGCGCCGCGTCAACGTCAACCCCGTCGTTCTGGTTGGTCCCCGAGCAGTGTCGCGCCACGCACCATGCCAGCGCCTCAGGGCAGCCACTCAGGGCAGCCACTCAGGGCAGCCACTTAGGGCAGCCAACTCCCAATCCCACCGCTGCCAACGCGACGGTGCGACCGGGACGATGAAACGGCCACGCAGTCATAAGGCGCTGCAGCAGAGTCTCGTCAGGATTCCAACTCGTGCGATGCGGATACCGAACCCGTTGGTTGGCTGGCAAAGTCTCACCTTGAGGCCATGCTCAGCAGACATACCGCCACCAACCCCAGCAGGGCCACGAGTACAAGTACTCGAACAACAGCAGGCTGAGGATAAGCCACACCAGTAGCAGCACGTTCCAGCAGCTCTTATCCCAGACGGCGCGGATTTGCTGCAGTCGCGGTGACGGCGGCGGCGGCGGTGGCGCGCTGGCGCTCTCCAAGGCCTGCAGGTAGATGGGCACGTAGGGCTCACGGCGCCTCCACGGCCACCACCGCCACAGCCCCCGGGGGGGCTTCTCGACGCCGTCGTATGCGGGGGGGAGGGTCTCTGGAGCGGCAGGGTGCGGCGCGGACCCGTTGTCCAGGGGGCTCTTGTTGACGGCGACGGACTGTCGCGCGCGTGGCACGGGCGCCGGCGCGCCGGCCACAAAGTCCACCGGGGCCGGTGACGCGGCGCGGTGGTTGTGGTTGTGGTTGCCCCAGCCCGGTGCCCCGGGGGCGGAGCCGTTAGAGGGCTCCGCGGGGCCCCGCGCGCGGCCGGGCTGCTGTTCCCGTGGCTCTTCCAGGGCGGCGGCCGGCGTGCGGGCGTCGGGACGCGCAGAGGTCGCTGCCGGGGGTCGCGACGACGTCCGTGACGACGTCCGCGACGCGTGAGACGGGCGCCACCGAGGCTGCGCGGGCCGTCAGCACGTCGTGAGGGCGGCCTCCTCCGGGGCGGCGGCTAGCGGCGGCGGCCGGGGACGGGGTGCGGCGGCGGCGCGGCGGCGGCGCGGCGGCGGCGCGGCGTCTCGGGCGTTCACTGAAAGGTTCGCGAGGCGGCGACCCGCCAACTACTGAGGAGAGGAGATGGTGGACCCTGGCCTGCTGGCCTGGTCCGTTAGCGCCCCGCCCCAAGAACGCCCACCGCGCCACGCGCTGCCACGGCCGCGCGCCGCAATCCCAGTCGCGGCTGGCGGCGGCAGGTCGCACTCCCTGGGGGTGGGGCGGAGGCGGGCGGAGGCGAGGGTAGGGGTGTGTATCATGCAAATAGAAAAACAGTCCGAGTTATAGATAGACCGGCAGCGGTGGGGGCAGGGGCGGCGGACGGCAGGGTGGTGGGAAAGGGGGCACGGCGCCCCGCCGGGCGGCGCGCATCGCCAAGCCGCGAGCCACAACAAGGCGGACGGCGCGGAGGGGGGGGGTGTAGTCGGCGTGGTGGCGCCTCGGGAGGGAAGCCCCAAGCGGTACACACTCGGTTAACACGTGGGCCCAGGCAGGCCCGGGCAGGCGGGCGCGGGCGGTGTGAGAGTGTCACCCGGGGTCAGGCGCGGCGGCGCGAGGCGCGAGGGCGCGGCGAAGCGGCCACGCGGACCAGCCTTGCAGCGCATCGCGGCGGCGCGCTCCCGTTTGATTGCCAAAGTAGTGCGCCGCGCCGGCGAGGCCGCTGACCCCGGTGCAGTGGATGGGGTGAACGGGGAGGCCGCTCAAAGGCCGACGATGCGGCAGGGCAAGCAACAGGACCGACGCACGCCGCCCTGACTTGCACTATTGTCCACGCTGGACCGCCACATGTTAGTGGCGTGGGCCGCATCGATTCGCCTGCAGCAAGGCGGTGACGTCCTCGGACCGGGCCTAAACCGAGGGGGGGGGGGGGCAACTTCCCACATTCATTGTACAAAATTTGAACACATTCCCACATTCTGGAGGCAAAAACGCCTGTAAGTAGGCAACAAGTGTGACCAATGGAGCAGAAATCTGACACATTCCTACATTCATTGTACACAAAATCTCACATTGAGTCACCCCTCGGCCTAAACCACCTCCAGCAGACCCCGTCCCGAGTATACCCTGGAACCCAGCCTTCCCCTCGCTCGCGGCCACCAGGCTCGACCAGGCTAGCTGGTCACCAGGAAGCAGATTTGAAACGACGCCACTTTGCCTTCCGCACGCGCTATTTGTCACATTCGGACGCGCGGACTGGAGAGTAGCTTCGACCACGCCGCCACCCAGACTGTGGCAGCCTGGCTGTGCACGGTGAGTCAGAAGACGGTTGAGAAAGCCAAAATTCTAGACGCATTTTGTGCTCCAGAGTCGCTAATTGGGACTCGAATCGAACGTGTGACCCCGACAATTAATTGCTCTCCAAACGAGGAATCCATAGGTGGGGGTCACACGTTCGATTCGAGTTCCACAAAGCGTCTCTGGAGCTCAAAACGTGTCCGGGATTTCGGACACCTCAACGGTCTTCCGACCCACTGTGCTGTGGTCCACGCGGCGATGGCGGCGTCGCGGGGCGTCGCGGCGCGGTGTAGTGACAGATGGCCTGCGGGGGCTGCCGTGCTGCCCCGGGCTGTCGCCGAGTGGGGGGGCTGGCTGCGTGATGCGAGCTCTATCTGGACCAGTGTTGCCACATACATGGGCAAAAATTCCCACGATGCACCAGTGTCAATAGAGTTAGCAACATCATCGCCCTGCCCGCAAGGCAATATATCTGGACTTTGCTGTCGAGAAGTTGCCTAGAAGGCAGGCTGAGATTGGCAACCCTTCTAACACTGGAGCATGGGGGTCGAACTGGGGCACTTCTCGCCTACTTATGAGTCAACACTGGCGGAGTGAGCAGTCACTTTGCGTGCGGCGACGCCGGCCGGGTTTACGACGCGCCGCAGTGCAGACACTCGCCACCAGAGGGCGCCGGCAGCGACTGACTGGCGGGCTGGGGAGCTGCACTCTAACCATGGAGTACTCCATGCTCTAACTGCTGTCGGTTATCGCAGCGAGTTTAAGCTCGGTGGCCTGCGTGGTAGCCAGCGTGGTGGCCAGCATGGTGGCCAGCATGGTGGCCAGCATGGTGGCCTGCGTGGTGCGTGCTGGACAGCATGGTGGCCCGCATTGTGGCCCGCATGGTGGCCAGCATGGTGGCCAGCATGGTGGCCAGCATGGTGGCCCGCATGGTGGCCAGCGTGGTGACCAGCGTGGTGGCCAGCATAGTGGCCTGCGTGGTGCGTGCTGGGCAGCATGGTGGCCAGCATTGGTGTGGAGTTGTTGGCCATGAAGGCCATTATCTTGGTCCCGTCACCCCCTCCACTCTATCGCAGGTCAGGGGTTCAGGCCGTGATAAGGACACCGTCCGCGCGCGCCTCGTCATTCGGCACCACGCCTGCACACTAATTGGTGTCATTGGAGCGCATCAGATCGGCCCTGAGAGAAAGAGAGCGGCTTCCAAATCATTCAAACCTGAAGCTCATCGGCCGCGGCGGGGGGTATCGACGTGCATGCAGACAATGATCCCGCGCGGGTCATGCCGAGGTTACGCAAGCCGCCGCACAGTGGGTCAGAAGACCGTCGAGGCGCCCAAAATTCTAGACGCGTTTTGAGCTCCAGAGTCGCTAAATGGGACTCAGATCGAACGTGTGACCCCACCAATGGATTGCTCTCCGAAGCAGGAATCCATTGGTGAGGTCACACGTTCGATACGAGCCAACGGATTGCTCTCCACAAGCGGAATGCATAAGTGGGGCCACACGGTCGATTCGAGTACCATTAAGCGACTCTGGAGCTCAAAACGTGTCCGGGATTGTGGCCGCCTCAACGGTCTTCCGACCCACTGTGCGCCGCGGTCCACTGACACGCCGTGACACTGACACACGTCCGTGAGCACGCGGCACGCGTGAGGGAGAGAACGCCCCGTTCGCAGCAGCATCACTACGGCGGGGGCGGCCAGGGGACGGCCCGCTCTAGCAGCCCAGCTTGGCGCTTCGTCGTCGCCATGCACGATGCGTGCGCCATGCACGGAAGCCCCGCGCCCGGCGGCAGCCAGACAAACTGGAGCCCCCCCAAGGCCACCGAGGACCACGCCGCCGCCGCCGACCTGTCGGTGTACAGCGGCGCGTCGCGGGCAACGGCAAGCCAACGGTGAAAACAAGAGTAGTTCCTTCCTTACGTACATCGGCTTGGTGCCATGCGCGCACCGGGTGAGGTCCGAGACCGCGGAGCCACAGAACGACGCAGCACGCGCCTCGCTCACGCACATCCGTGCAGCCGAGTGGTTACGGTGGTTACGAGGTGGTTACAGAGTGGTTCCAGCCTTCCTGCCACGCTCCAGCAGGCCGCGCGGCCGCCTTCAGCGGGGCTCGGCGCGGCGCGGCAATGCGAGGCAGGGCGCCGCACTCTCTGGGGCCCAACCCAGCCCAACCGCGTCCCTCGCGTGGCGTCGCGCGGTGCCGCGAGGAGGCGAGCAAGAACGAGACTGGGAGCACGCCGTTGCCGCCGCCTCGCCGGCCCGGGCCCGGGCGGCACGCCGCGGCCACGCCGGGGTGGGGGAGCGGAGCATCGAACGCCTGGCCGCCGCGCCGCCGCGCCGCGCGAGGGAGGGGGGAGGAGGGAGGTCCCGTTGCTAGGCGACGGGGTGGGTGTAGGGGCGGCGGCGGCGGCGTCGCGGCGCTGCACAGTGGGCACACAGTGGCGCTGCGGCCCGAGCGGCGCACAGCAGCCCGGCCCCCGGCCAGCCCGGCGGCGGCCAGGACGACCAGGACTTTGACACCTTGCTTGCGCCGGGGAGGGCGCCTGGTGGGGGGAGGGTGCTGCGCGGGACGAAAATCAGCGATATGTGAAGGGGAGGCAGTGGGTGGAAGGGGTAGGAGGGGACAGTCTAGCTGCACGCGTGGCATGTGCGGCCAGGAAGGGGCGCCGCGTGGGGGACTGGGAAATGGAAATGCAACGAAGAGCACCCAAAGGCCCAGCCAGCAGAGGGATTGCCGCAGAATGCTTCGTCGCTCTGTCTCTCTCGCACCCTTCAAATGCGTCCCATGAGTGCGAGAGAGGGAGAGGGAGAGGGAGAGGGAGAGAGAGAGAGAGAGAGAGAGAGAGAGAGAGAGAGAGAGAGAGAGAGAGAGAGAGAGAGAGAGAGAGAGAGAGAGAGAGAGAGATGAAACGTCTGTCCCGTGGGGACCCTCAGACTCCACTCCACATCCATGAAAAATTCGTGAGAATCGTGTGGCTTCGACGACGCTGTTGCCGCGTCGCTACATTTCGGTTCCAGAAGGCTTTGCAACGGTTTGTCCTGGCGTCCCCACAGGAAATGCCTCTAAATCCGACTCTGCACGGCGTTTAAAACCGTGCGAAACGGCAAGAGGACCTCACCGTCCCCGTGTCCGCCCGTAATGACGTCAGGGAACGAGTCCCCTACTTCGTGACCGCTCCACAGTGGGTCCGAAGACCGTTGGCGCGGTCAAAATTCTAGACGCGTTTTGAGCTCCAGAGTCGCTAAATGGGACTCGAATCGAACGTGTGACCCCGACAATTAATTGCTCTCCAAACGAGGAATCCATTGGTGGCGTCACACGTTCGATTCGAGTCCCATTCAGCGACTCTGGAGCTCAAAACGTGTCCGGGATTTCGACCACTTTACCGGTCTTCTGACCCACTGTGCGCCCAGTCCCACCCCAGCCGTCCGACCTTCCGTCTGCAGGACCTGCAGGATGGAGATTAGCCGGTGACCCGCTGGGCGCGCTGCGCGCTCAGCGCGGGGCCGCATGGAGGAGCACGGAGCGAGGCGGTGGACATAGCGGGGCTGGGGCTGGCAGGGGCTGGCTGGGGCGAGGAGCGCAGGGCACGGCCCGGGCACGGCCCTGAGGCACACCGGGCGGATCCCCCGGGCCCTCATTCCCAGGCCGCCAGGTTGACGAGCATAAAGCGACTTAAAGCTCAAGTCCGTCCCAGGCGGCACGCGGGAAGCCCTCCCTGCAAAGCACTACAGACGGGCTGCCCTGGACAACAATCACAAAAGTCTCTGAAGAATCTCATTCGTAACAACGAGAAAAAATGAAGGCATTCGATGATGATGATGATGATGATGATGATGATGATGATGATGATGATGATGATGATTGTAGAATTGCTTTGTACTATGAAAAAATGCTTCGTATTGCGAGGGATTTTGCTTCATGGTAGTACGAAACATTTCTTCGTAGATTTTACAAAGCCTTCGTAGACGTTTTACCAAGGGGTTACCCACTTCTTATTTTGGTGTACACACGATTCCGAATTCTCGCGATTCCTGAGCAAATCGCCCACGTAAACAGTGAGGATATGTGAAGAAATTCTTTTGTTTCTTAGTATTTTGGGACACTTTTGCAATATTACGACGACATACTATCGAAGTTATAAGGATTTTCATTAAACTTTCGATAAAATTACTATTGACTCCCAGTTTGAGTGGGTAACCCCTCGCGTTTTACTGTTTAGATACTCATTCTCGATAAATTGTACCATCACGAATTTTTAGGTCGTCTTGTTATCGAGATTTTGCCCCGTGCCAGTGGCTGCAGGAGCTGCAGGACACAGAGGCACGTGCTGACCGCGCAGCGGAGGCCTGGTCCACTGTGCACCGAGGCGGCGCCGCGGCGCCACAGAGTCTAATCTAGGACGCTCTAAGGGCGTCTAATGAGTACGGGGGTCCTAACCGTGAATCTCTGGAACGTGGGGCGGCTCTGGAGTTCGCAGTCCATTCCCCCTCCCTGACCGGACCGCGGCGAGTCCGCTCTGTCTGTCGCCATCTCTCTCGCTCCTGAGGGAGGATCATCATCCCTGCAGAGGAGCAGTGGGGCGGTGGAGGTGCGAGTGCGAGCGGTGGGGCGGTGGAGGTGCGAGCGGTGGGGCGGTGGAGGTGCGAGCGGTGGGGCGGTGGAGGTGCGAGCGGTGGGGCGGTGGAGGTGCGAGCGGTGGGGCGGTGGAGGTGGGAGCGGAAGGACGGAGGAAAGGCACGCGGCCGGGTGGGACGTAACGGGGGGAAAGAGAGGGGGGCTCATAAACCGGGCGCTAATTAACAGCATTATGCAGCCGGCCCGCCCCGCTGGCCAACTTCGTCAAAGTTTGGGTTGACGTTCCCGCACACACGCACTCAGTGTGTGCGCGCGTGCAGATTATATCCATAACAAGGCCGCCTCCAGCAGAGTTCGAGCCAGCAGCGCCCTACGCGCCTACTACTTTTATTTGATGTTATTCTTTGGCTGTCTGGGCCGGGCCACCGGGCCTGGCGCAGCCTGCCGCGCCTTCGCCTTCCTTTTTCCGGCGCACTTCGGCCGACTCTATTCATTTCAGCGGATGCTGGATTCTGCCCGCAACTCCGACTCATCGCTTTTGCTCGCTCCAGACTCGCAGAAAGCAGCTCCCGAGGCGGTGGGCTGCTGCCGCAGGAGCCGGCCGCCCCTTCCAGCCCCCGCCGCGCCCCGCCGCGAGCTGGGCTCAGTGGGCCGGCAGCGAGAGCCCCGTCGGCGGCGGCGTCTCGCCTCAGAGGCGCGACTGCACTATGGAAAAGGCAGGCAAGGCAAATAAATATCGCCTGCTCCATTCTCTTCTCCGCCTCGGCCCTCCTAGTTATCTTACTTGGCCGGGGCGCGGGGGGAGGGGGGGGGACTGGTGCGCCGCCCTGAGTGGCAGTGGCAGGGCTACGCGTCGTCGCAACAACGAGGGTCGCGGCCCCAGATCGGTCACGTACTTTGGTTACGACCCCAACTTCCGGTCGGGAACCTGTTTCCTGCTTCCCCGCGCAGCCCAAGGCGCAGCCATGCCGCCGCAGCCCCTCGCGGAGGACGACAACCAGGGCGAGACGGACGAGGCGCGCGTGGACAGCCAAGTCGTATCGCCGTGTGTCAAACTTGGCGGAACTTGGGGCTGGAGGTCGGAGGGAGGGGGGAGGGGGAGGGGGAGGGGGAGGGCGGAGGGGGGAGGGGGGAGGGGGGGAGGGGGAGGGGATGGGGAGGGGGAGGGGCAGGGGAGGGGCAGGGGAGGGGCAGGGGGTCACACCGCGACAGCATGGCGGGGCATCAGTGTCGCGAGCAGCCAAACAAAGCCCCCAGGAACGAGGTCGGCGCACGCTGCTGCTGCCGGTCTTTGCTGCCTTACGGCCGGCGGCGCCGAGGAGCGCCAAAATGAATCAGGATGAACCGAACCATTGGAGGCGGGGGCCGTGACTGGCCGGGAAAATGGAAATGACGGCGAGGAGGTCGACATCCCCGTTGTTACGACGGCCTTCCCTTCAGCTCCGGGCCCCGCCCCCTCCGCCGCTTCCTTTTTTACAGCAGCCGACGAATGCAGTGATTTACTGCGATGGCCGATGTGACCCCCCTTTTTTTCGCACAGGAGATACTAGAACATTATTCCACTCCGCAAGGACAATGATGTGAATCCCGGGCGCGCGGCGATGGCCATGCCGTTTGTTATCCTTGGTGCGCGCTTCGATCGCCACCACCGCGACGAGGTCGCCGGGCAGGCCTGCATCGCCCGCCTGGCCCACTAGGCCGGCCCGTCCGGCAGGGTGGGCGCTACGCCGCTACGCGTCGCATGGCGTGGGGGCGCGGCAGTTCTAGCTGGTTCGTGCCGCCAGCAGCTGTTGATAATGAGCCCACCCATCATCCCCACACGCACTGCCTTCCTGCGGGTGCGCTTTCGTCCAGCACGCCGGGCTGCCGGCGTGTACCTAGAGGGCGTACCTAGAGGGCGCACCTGGAGGGCGCACCTGGAGGGCGGACCTAGAGGGCGCACCTGGAGGGCACACCTGGAGGGCGCACCCGGAGGGTGGCCCCTCGCCCTCCGCCCTGCGCAGTGGCGTATCTAGACTCCAGAAAAGGAGGGGTTCATGTCGCGCTTTTTGCCTACTTCCAGGCGGATTGTGCGGCAAATTGCCTACCTAGGCGTTTTATTAAGGGTAAAAGGGGGTCATGACCCCCGTGAACCCCACCCCCCCCCCCCACCCCCTGGATACGCGCCTGGCCCTGCAGCAGGGGAGTGCCTCGGGGCGCGCACGCCGGCCGGTGACAGCGCGGTGACAGGCCCCGCGCTCCGAGCTGCAGATAGTAGACGCGCTCGTCTCCCGGACGCCAAGTGAGCGTCCGTCCGCGGAGCGACAAACCCAGTCAGAGATGATGCCTCATCTTTTTTCAGAAACGATGCGCCATTGTTTCGCAGGATGCATCATTGTGTGAAAATGATCGCGATGCGGCCAAAAAAAAACGAGGCGAGCGAACGCGCGACACGACGCCTCCTCTGCCAGCCGGCCATATTCTTTTGGCCTAAGCATCCCACCCGCTCGCTCGGCCGCCACCAGAGTACAGGCATTATGATACATTTATAATTATAATTTCTGTTTTTGTTTTTGCGAATACATAAATGTATCATCTGCTAAAAAGTTCTGCTATAAAGTTCTTTGGGGGCTCACGCATAAAACCTTACGAAGTATTTTGAGCATACATACAGTACAAACTAATTTACATTGTTATACAAAGAAATAGTTCGTAATTTACGAAGTATTCTCTTTGTAAGCTTATGCATGCTCAAAATATTTTGTTATAACAAGCTGCTTTCCTTTGTAAGGTCTAAAATAGTTTGTAAGGTTTTCTCAGTGCTGGCGTTCCACCGAATCTCATTGTTAACGCCGTCGAGGGGTACCGACGCTGACCGGGCCATGGCTGTCCGTGCTGACTATACCCACCGCCCTAGAGACCCCTGACCCCAGCGGGCCCGGCGGCGCGGGGTAGTGCCAACATTGATCAAGCCGCGAATGGTGTTTGTTCCGGGCGGGGCCGGCAGCATGTACACAGGCAGCACGCCCCCCAGCACCCGGACACCATCAGCGTCGGTAGTTAGTTGAACGCTCGCCGTGCCGGCCCAGGCAGCTTGGCCAATGGGCGCGACGAGCTCCGTGACGCTCTGGAAAGTCATGCCACAGAAGCCAAACAAAACATAAGAAAACAAGAATTTTACATGTTGTCAATCAAAATTAAATTATTCCATCAAGCCCCCGTTCACGTGTCATGCGATACCGAAACGTCCTATAAAAATTAGTTTCCACGGCGCTCGCGCAGTGTTGCCGATTTGTTTTATTCCAGTGGTTGCTCGACGCAGTGGGCGGGCACGCTCGCGGCCAGGGCCAGGCGACACATGTCCATCGACCTGCTTGATGTGTTTCGCCGTCAGGCCACGCCGTCCTGCCCGAGCCACTGGCGCCCACGTCACCGAGGATGGCATCGACCGCATCTATCGTCCGGTGGCCGGGGGAAGGGCGCGTCTTCTTGTCGCGAGACAGGCGCGGCGAACCCGTGGCTACGCGCTGTGGGGTGCGCACCGCAACGCACATGCAGCATGCTCAAGCGTCAAGCTATTCCCTCTCCCCGCTCCCGCCTGGGCGAACTGCTGCAGCTACGAAGCAACAAACACGAAAGACTCACACAATAAGGGAGGTGTTGCCATGCGAGCGTGCGCGCCGCGGCTTCCTGGGGGATGCGGCGGGCGTACGGATGTCCGCGGAGAGGACGTCGTGGGCGGAGCGCGCGTTGCGGGGCCGGTCCAGGCGGTCCTGGCGGTCCGCCCGGGGATTGACGGCCAGGTGCCGCACTTGGCTCTGGCTCCGCAGGCCCTGCTTCTCCTGGTCCGGCGCCACCGCTTCCTGCTGCTGCCGCTGCTGCTGCTGCTCCCCGGGCCGCCCCGACCGGTCGGCGTCCGGCCGGGGCGAGCCTTCCGTGTCGTCGATGCTGGCGCACAAGGTGGCCGCCGGAGCCCCCACAGGACCTGCTGCCGGGCGGCCGCACCGACGGAGTGGGCGCCGTCGTGGCCCTCAGCGTCCTGCACACCAAGCATCGCACAGTGAGCCGGCCAGCGCACAGTGGGTCAGAGGATCGTTGAGGCGGCCAAAATTTTAGACGCGTTTTGAGCTCCGGAGTCGCTAAATGGGACTCGGATCGAAAGTGTGACCCCACCAATGGGTTGCTCTTTAAACGAGGAATCCATTGGTGGGGTCACACGTTCGATTCGAGTCCCATTTAGCGACTCTGGAGCTCAAAACATGTCCGGGATTCTAGCCGCCTCAACGGTCTTTTGACCCACTGTGCAGCGCGTCCTTCGACCTGTTGTCATCTACTCTTGAATTTCGAGGCCGCCACGCTGCACAGTGGGTCAAGACGGTCAAAATCGGAAAAAATCCCGTTAACGCTAACAAGCATTATAATACATTTATGATTATAATTTTTGTTTCTGTTTTTGCGAATAACTGAGTACATAAATGTATCATCGGCTAAAAATAAATACGCAAAAGACAGGACCCGTTCGGGACCTGAGGTGGCCAGATTCGGATTCACCATAAAAATTTTGGGTCAGAATCGACAAAAATCGCAGTGACGTTTTCAGAACTTGTTTTCCGCTCGAAATATTTTTGTCCCGATTTCGACCGTTTTGACCTACTGTGGTGGCGCTGGCGGACACACCAAGGGATACGCACGCCGGCCTCAAGCAGGGTCTAGTCGCGCCTGCGGTCTGGGGGTCCGGGCGGGTCTGACGGGCCTGCTGGCCTCCCGGACTCTGTCACGCCGCCGGGCATGCCGCGGGGCGGGGCGGGGAGGGGGGCCGCGGCTGCTGCGACCGGCGTGCTCGGTGGAGCGCCGGGATTGGGAGTGGCATTCACTGTATGCCGCACAGCGCCGCACTGCACGCTCCCCTCGGACCGAGTGGACTGCGCGGCGCGCAGCGTGATGTGTGGCGGGGGACGCACATCAGCAAAACAACAGCAAGAAATGGGATCGAAAACGGCAGCGGAAGCGAAGTGCTTATGGAGAGCGCCCGGCTGGGTAGGCACCACGGGTGCAGCCGCGGCCAGCGGGATGCCTACCGCCTCCACCCGCAGGCGGCCAGCCGGCTGGAGGCTGGAACGGGGCGGGCCAGGCGGGCCCACCTGCAGTGCGGCCTGCGTGTTGTAGGGACCCGCTCTGTGAGAGGTGCACCCGCTCCACTGCTGGCTGGAGTAAACTGCGTGCGAGACTAGGGTACGAGGGTCCCGGCGGATACGGGCCCCCACCACTAGCCTCGCGCCGGCTGGTTTTTCTCCAGTTTACTCCAGACCAATCAGAGGGGTGGATATTCGGCCAGCGTGCGCATCTCTCTCGGTGAGGGTCCTCAGCGTGACGGCCTGCATGGTGCGCGAGGAGGTTCATTTGTTTACAGCGCCGCCCCCGCACCACCTGCTGCCCCCGCGGCGGTTCGATTGCCGAACTCGCCAGAGCCGGCGGGGCGGTGGGGTGGTGGGGCGGCTGGGGGCAGTACCCCTCGGGTACCAGCCGTGCCTCCCTGACACGTACCTGTGCGTGGGTCAGGTCCAGAGCGCGCTTCCCGGGGCGGCCAGGACGGCTGACACGGCCATCGATTGGCGGCTGCGCGGCAGGACAAGGACGCACCAATCACGTCACATTCCGACGCTCATTGCTGCCTGCGTGGCTGCCTGCCTGGCTGCCTGGGTGGCTGCCTGCCTGCGTGGCTGCCTGCCTGCCGCCCTTGTTGGAGGAGGGGAGTGCCGCGCCGCGCCACGCCACGCTCCGCTCCGCCGCCGTGCTGTACCGCATCGAGCACCGAGCAGACTGAGGGCGGAGCGCGAGGCGGGGCGGCACGGCGGCACGGCGGAGCGCCGGCCCAACACCCTCAACACCCTGGCCGGCTCCAGCTCTGACGTCACCACCCCCACCCCCCACGGAGCCTCGCCGAGCCACGCTGACTGTAGCAGAGGGCAGCGCCGCCGACCGCGCCACCCGCGCCCCCTCCCCTCCCCTTCGCTGACCGCGGGATGCAGCAGGCCCGGTCCGGTTCTCGTCCCTTGTATGTTGGAGGGCTGCTGATTGCCATTCGGCGCGATGCCGCCATGGTACGGCTACCTTGAACATCGGCGTCACTGGCTCCACTCGAAGGAAGCAATCGGAATGAACCCAGTGGAGGTATAAATGAAACGCATCAGTAGAAAAAAAACAAAGAATGCTTTATTTACACAAAGAAGAACCACCGATATCGATAGCAAAATGATGGACTACGAAGGAACTACCGCACGCGCAGAGGGAAGAAAATGGTCAATCATGCCATCGTGTGGAAGGTGTGGATCAGACTTTCAGAAAACGGCAAAACACATCACGACAAAAAAAATTCAACTTTTGTGCATTACGGGAAGAACCACGTTACATCGATGCCACCAATTGGGGGAATGGTAAAACACGAGCAACGATAAAGAAAAAGCAGAGCAGAAGCGACGTCCAAAACTCGCTATTCGCATCCTGCTGGATGGTACAAATAAGAAAACGGGGGCGTCCGCGTGGCTGCCTGGTTAGATGGGCAGGCAGAGGCAGGCGACCCCCGGCATTGTTTTGTTTGTGTGGTTGGAGCCGTGTGCACCGCACAGAAGCAACCCCCTCGGGCAGGGCCGTCTATGGGCAGGCCCTCGGCAAGCATGGCTCACAAAGGACTAGTACGGTGGGCCAGCCGGCCGGCCGCTTCCGGCTTTACTTCCGCTTCTTCCTCTCCTCCGCGCTGCTCTGCTCCTTCTTCTGCTGCTCGGGCGTGCAGGTGCGCTGCCCCTGTGAGGACGCGGGGACGCCTGTCCCACCGGCCACGGCGGCGAAGGTCTTGTGCATCATGGCGCGGCGGCGCCCCCGATTGGTCACCCGGGGCGTCGCGGGCACCACGACCGTGGCGTCGGCGTCGCCAGCCTCGGCGTGGACGGCCTCAGCGTCACCAGCCTCTGTGTCGACCGCAGCCGCCGGCGTGGCGCTCTCCACCTCTGCGCAGTCCTCGCCGGCCTCTTGCTCCCCGGCGCCCTCGGCCGCCTCCTCCCCCTCGGTGTCGTCGTCCTCCTCCGGCACTTCCCCCTCCATTGCCAGCAGCTGGCGTCGCTCCTCCTCTTCCTCCTCCTGCTGCTGCTTGCGCAGGTAGGCCGGCAGCGAGATGCAGGCGCTGACCAGACGCAGCAGCACCCAGGCGGCGAAGGCCAGCGCCAGGTAGGCCGCGGCCGTCACCAGCATCTTGCACACGTCCACCGTCACCTGCTGGTACCGCATCCCGCTCCTGAGGCATCGACAATGACAGCGAATTCATTTCCCGGTGGAGAGCCACTTCAAGTCGGGCCGGGCACGGAGAGTAACGTCTGGGCCAGGCGCGCCAACTTGGAGCCTCTCGACGCGACACGCAGGAACGCCCTTCCCTTCCTTTATTCCCCCTACTTTCCCAAAAAACTTTCCACTCGAGCAGCGACAACGCGACATCCCAACTCCGCGGCTCCAGTTCAGAGAGGAAGTTGATTTCAGAAAGCTCCTCCCCTTTCCTCGGTTCCCCCTTCACAGCTGAGTAATAAGTTTGCCCTTCCTCAGTCAAACTCAGTGAAACGTTCCCCCTCTTCCTGTACGAACCTTCTTCTAGCTGTCGACACACGTGAAGCTCAAGTCTGACTGGCCGGGGTTGCCGCCGGGCTGCCAGAACGCCGCGGGGGCTCACACCTCGGCGGCCGCGCCATTCAGTCTGTCTCTCTCACTCCCTTGCGGAGCGCCCCGCAGGTGCGACAGAGGCAGAGACTCTTCGGAATCGCGGCCAGCGAGGAGGGCACCGGCGAGGGCCCTCGCGGCACGGCGTCGATACTCCGGTCGATGGCGCCTCAATAGGTGTGAGTGGGACGGACGGGCCTGTCAGCCAGCGCGCGCGCCGCCATGGCGCCAACGCGCGCATATTGCGATCAGGAAAGGGTGATAAAATCTTGACAATGCAATCGCGATGCACGTCGTTATAATAATTACAAACATAGTAAAAGATAAACCTTTATTCAATAAATTTCTCTTTTAAGAGCACAAATAAAAACTAAACCGTTTGTAACCTGATGACTTACAATTGTAATATACTCCAATGATGGGAAAAAAAAAACAACATGATTTTAAAATGAAATTGACTAGGATCAATCCATTAGTAGCAGTACACAAACAACCAAATGACAAATTTAATAGTTTCATGATTAGCAACACAAAATTATCAACATTCATACTAACTGTGACAAAAACAAAAAAAATAAATGCACAGAAAATTCCTGATCTGGCTGAGAAACATTTGACATCACTACAGCAAATAATAAAAAGGTACAGTGGGGTATGGTAAGAATGGCCTCATTTGTAATTCTATTCATACCACAGCACCGACGAAAAGGTAGATGTAAAGCAAACAAAGGTAATTTTGAGAAACTACATAAAGTTCTTTCAACTTAAAAAAAATAAAAGCATTGAATCAATGTTGAAACTAGGAGTGACAGAGAGACTGGAACTGAACTATTCATGGGGCTATTTCTATAAAAAGGAGAATGTTGAACTAAGAATAGCATGGAGCACATTTTGAGTATTATGGATCAAACATGGGAGAAACAGAAGAAAATTGGGCTTGGCTATTGTCACAAACATCGGTCAAATTTTTACGGCATGGTGGGCCTACAGTTCTAAGAACCTAAGCAACACTTGCCACGTCATTTAAAAAAAATTATAACTGAAAACAACTTTTCAAATAAACAGTGAATACATTTTAGGACGAAAAAAGGCAAGTGACACCGGAATAAATTGAAGGCACTACCTAAATGCAAATACAACACTAGACATAAGAACCACAGCCAAATGCAACACATTGCTTGCCTTTCTCGTGACTATTAAAGTAAATTGTGGCACTCATAATTAGCATTCTAATGGCAAGCATGAGTTACGTAACAATATGAAAGAAACTCTTTCATTACATCTTTACAAAAATAATTATAACCAATAATTTAGCCAATTAATATGACACATAGAGAAGTTGGGTGTTACATTCATCAAAAATATGGTATAAAACAATATACATGGCATATTTAATAAAATATTGACCTCATCTTAAAAATAATGCACTAACTGTCAATGTTTTTTTGTTTTTTTAAAGGAACTGTCAATATTAACACTGTGCAATAGCAGGCTCCACCTTTTAAATGATTGCAAGGGCAGAAAATAAAACAAGAAAAGGTAATCCCTAATTAAATACTAGAACTTTGAACATCTAGTTTGTTTGTCCCATTTTCACTAACAGCAAAGACACTTACCTAGCTACACCCTATTAAATATGAATTATTGCTACACTATTAGTTGCATTTCGTGATCAGCAATACAGACCACTTACACAAATTGTACAGGACTTAGCATACATCACATACAATATGTATATAAGTATCAGGGAAAGAGCGCCATGCTCTGAAAACAAATTTTAACAATAAGAAAATTTGTTTACCTAGGAATTACTTTATAAGCATTTAACAATAAGTGATCCCTTCTTTCAACACACCACTAGAAAAACAGAAAAAAAAAACATCACAGACTGTACCCAGACTTTTCTTACAGCGCCTCTAACGTCCACCAGGAATGAGATGAAGTTAAAGAAGGGTACTTCACAAGAGGGACAGATAAGGTAAGCTTGTTGACAGCTAGAAAGCTGCCAAGGACATATGTCATCTTTTGGGTTCAACGGCATAGATCGAGACGCAAGCATCCGTGGAGCCAGCTGCCAACATAGCACGCTGAGGGTGAAAAGCTAGACAAGAGACTGGACCGATGCGAGCTCCCATGAAACCTTCATGGTACTTGATGGTATTTATGAGGTGACCTTGAAGATCATACAAAGCCATCTGGTTAAGAGAGCCACTGGAAAATAAATTGGAAGAAGAGAAGATTAGACAATGACTATAGGTTATACAAGGTATTTTGAAACAGTATGATAATTATTATTATTTACCAAGAGAAAACATTAGCCTGTTTATGTATGGCCATTGCTGTCATTTCTTGGTGAATTTGAAAGCCTGCAGGACTTGAATCTTGTCTCAAATCAAAGAACTTCACTTCACCCATAACACTACAGGATTAAAAAAACAAACAAAGAAAGTGTGTAAAAGTAACATAACATATGGAGTACACAGAAGTGTTGGAAACTATTGGTTAAAAAGAAAGGAAGTAAAGACATATTAACTTACCTTCCACTGATAATTGTGTTATCTCTAAGGGCACAATTTACAACCCATCCAGGATGCTCTCGCCATGTGAGAACTCTAGCATCATTTTGACTCAGTCTGCGGTCAAACACTCTTATGGATCCATCCCCACAGCCAGCCACAACAATCTGTCCATCTGTACACAAATCAAATATTAAATTAACAGCAATCGATTTTAATAGGGGGACTTTTGGAACACATATTGCAATGCTTTTACCTGAGGAGAGGCTTGTGACACAACTGTTGCTATCAGTAGGTATATCTCGTACCCGCAATTCTTGATTAGCATCCCAAAATCTCACAACTTTCACATCTCCAGAGACGACCATGGTAAGAGTCTGTTGTTCCCAGCTTACAACGAGGCCAGATGAAGCTGAAATTTTTTAAAATAATAATGGTTGATTTATTTATTTAATAAAACGGCAATAACCAAGCAATCGACCAAATAGAAGCTACACCAAGATGCAAGTAAGAGTAAACAAGATAATGAAAATGAGTACATATACGAGCTACAATAGAAGTGTGTACTACTTGTTTTTGGCAATATCTAAACAAAGCAACTACCATGTACTTACATTTCCTTCCATGCTCTGTAACTCCTACAAAAATGAAAAAAAGGAAGAAAAAACATAAAAAAAATAAAAAATAAACTCATTAGATTTGGAAAATCATTAGTTTGATTATTTAAGTTTTCAAATTGTAAACAAGTATTTTGAAACTTAGAAGGTTGTCAATACTTGAAAATAGTTTCTGAGAGCCTATTGAGCTCAGAGCATGTACCCACAATCATACAGCGAGTTCTTTTTCAATTTAAAATATCTTTTCTACAGCAATAGTTTGAGAATATGGCTCCTATACATACCGTTGACAGATTTTGAAGTAAGGGGAGCTTCAGCTAGAGCCTGCCAGGCTGCTACCAGACTGAGTCCTCCTGTTGAAGATGCAACGCCATGCAAGGCAGATTGGTGATTCCACAATCGTAGGGACCCATCATCAGCTCCTACAAGGAGCAGTGACACATCGTGTGGGTTCACAAGGTCCAAAGCTGTTATTCTTACAGGTCCTTTCAAGCTTTTAGGGCTGGTGTTCGGAAGATAGGCTAGCCTTGTGCTTGTGTAATAATCCCAAAGCCTAGAAACAAATGAATTCTGAAGGTTAATTCTATTGTACAAGTTTTAATTTAAGACTGTTGAAGTTTGTAGAGCTTTATACTCACCCTACTGAATCTTTACCCGTAATAGCAACTATGGGTTCATAAGGTTGGAAAAGAACTACAGTCGGGTTATGTGGGTATCGAACGTTGAAAACTTGATTTTCTATGCGTGGTTGAGACATTTTCTTCTGCTCTTCTCTAGCTTCTGTCCTCAAAGTAGCATTTCGAATGTATCTACAATAATCATCACAACATCACAAGGGAATTTGGGAAAAGGTATATTAAGATAAAAATTTGGTTTATGGCAAACGAGAAAACTCATACCTCCATTCTCGTTCATAGAATTTGTTACTTTCAGCATCATTGTCTTCAATGAACCTCATGATGGGCTGGGCAAAATACTTGCAGCTCCATTCAACAAAATTTGTATTTATCAAGGGTTTTCTTTGCCATGTACATTCATCAGACTCCTCAGAAATCTTATAATAAAAAAATTTTCAATTTTTTTTAGAAAACAGAAAGCGCTTAAACAGTACAAAGAAAGTCAAATTTAACGGAAAAATACTACTTACAGTGTTAGGGACAGTCTTCCTAGACCGGGCAAAAGGGTGAGCAGGTCTTGACCCAATACGATGGAGATCAGTTGTTGAGCCACTTGTAGGAGGAGATTCTCCACTAAAAAATGATGGAAACATGACAATTTAAAAAAACTACTTAACATAGACAACTATATGACAGAACAACCATAGACTTTGAAACATAATTACGTTAAAAATGTCGGACGACTAGATGGTGATGGTGGGAGCGAGACAGAAGATGATATTCTTGTATCACTAACTTCTCTATGAGAAATAGTTTCTTTAACCTGAGAAACCACAAAAAAGATTTAATCAAATTCACTCATAAAATGTGAACTTCTTGTCTGAAGAAACTGTACTTAAATACCACAAATTATTATACCTGCTCACGAATGTACTCCACGACCTGCTTTGCCATTTGGCTAGCCGCAGGGTGTGGGTCCTGCTCCATCCCCGCAAGGCCCACCCACAGCTTTTGGTAGATGCTTCCAAATGCAGCACTGGGCAAACTAGCCATGCTGCCTGGACCTGGAAACATGTTTCAAGGACCTCATTAAGCGATGTCTGATTCACACACCCAGAAAAAAGTCAGAAACTACAGAGTGCAGATACATCTGCAATATACTATAAGAAAACAAAATATGCTTGCCCACAGCAGTTTTGTGCCGGAAATTTGGGAAAAATGAAAGAAAAAGAATAATTCAGTGAACAGACTGTGTACACTCCATGCACAGTTCACATAACACAGAAAGCTTTTCTACTTGCCTAGCATATACTGGAGCAAAGTCAATGATAAATTGCTGCCTAAGTTGCCTTAAACACAGAAAAAAAAAAATTGAAACAAAAGAGAAAGAGTGTTGAAGACATTATGCATTTTCATTCAAATCAAGTGAATGAAATCCCCGACACATGTAAATACAGATAATTGATGCAGAAAAGTTGCTTCATGAACAGGGCAGACAACGACAACTAGTGATAGGAGAAATCCAGCAATTATTTCCAATTTCATTCATTACCTACATCATTGTATGCCATGCAATTTTAAATAAATTGAATACTTCATAATCACAAACAAGAACAGAACTAATAGAAAACAAACAAGGTTGCATCTAAATCTAGACTGAACATTGGCCTCACCCATGCTGGATATGGAACTGGAGCTGGAAACACGCTTGATACGGTCAGAGCCTCCTTCTCCCGCACCGCCATCGTGAAGGACTGTAGTAGGCGATAGCATCTTCAAACGATCCCTTGAAGCGATTCTTCTTATACTTGTGGCAGGTGATAACAGCATATCTGCCACACATGTTAGTACAAAACACTCAAACTAAAATCGTTACTTCAAACAATCAACACACTTTGTCTTGGCTTCATGCAACACAATGCAATGAAAAAAGGGTTACTCTTAAGCAATTAATTATTTTAAAAACTGAGTAATGTTATCAGAAAATAGTCATATTTGCTTGAGGGTCACACACTTTCTTTAAAAGAATAAACCAACAATAATTGGAGAAAAAGGGGTAAGTATACATTACAAATATTGCCACCACTGACCTGTAGTTGCTGATATAAGTGCAGAGGAGGTTCCATCCTTTACACGCCCAGTTTCTTGTAGAGCTACTGAGATGAATGAGTTCTCAAAAAGTAGCACCATTGACTGAAGAGCAATTATTAATTCCTAAAAACACAAACAAAGTTTGGCACCACTCCATTTTTCAATAGGAAGATGAGAAAGTAACTAGAGCAGAATACCAACCTTTCTCACAAGATGGCTCATATCATACATTGTGGTGTTAAGTAGCTTCATTGCTACACCATGATCAATTGTATTCGCGTGTTCACTTCGCTCAACAACAGAACTGATAAATGTTCCCAGTGCATAGACAGCTGCGGCCCGAACTTCAGGCACAGGATCGGACAAAAGTGTGTACAGCTTTTCATGCGCAATATCTCGAACGCCACACCAGCGAGCTGGGGCATAGTTTGTCCAGAGCCGACCCAGACAGATAGCCAGCCACTGCCGCAGCAGAGGAGACGGGTCAGTTAATTGCACGAGGCAAATGGACACTAAACTTCCCTGCAGGGCAACCTCTTGGCCCTGAGGGTAATTATTTACAACACTTGCCAAAACAAATGCAGCAAGTGTCCGGTGCTCACTCTACAGGTACAGATAGGCAAGTCATTAACAAAAGTGACCAGAAAAGTTACTTTAGTAGTGTAACAAAACAAATAAATGAACATTTACTTACTGGCATTGACTGGTCTTGTAACACAGAGAGAAAGTATTTGTGTCCATTGTCTCTAACCAAATCAGCTTGACACGTCTAAACAGGAAAAGTTCAACATAACTTATAAAATTTTTAATGCAGGTTTTGGAGTGGAAAAATAAAAATAAACCAAGCTCTTACACTATCAACAGCAAGAATTTTGGCCCATATGAAGACTAGGAGTGGACGCAACTCACGAGCAGAAGACTGAAGCAATTTTAGTACATATGGAAATATACCAACAGATAGAGCTAAATTAACTGCCCAAGGACCAAGATCAAGGAATCGGCCAAGGAGTTCCAAGGCTCTTAATCGATGAACTTGTGATAGCAAAACCTTAGAACAAACAAAAAAAAATAAAAAAAATAAATTAAAATGTATTGCACTTTACTACATTATGATTAATCCAGATCAATGAATCGGTGTACCTGTAACACAACTGGTAGCTGTTCAGGTGGAGCCCTTGCTTCAGATCCAAGGTGCAGCCAGACTTGAAAGGCTGTGAGCTGTTCTTGGAAAAAAACTGAATGTTGGAATGGTCGCTCATTGTCCAATACACCAGGCAGCTGAGCCAAACATAAATCTAGGGCCAGATCCCATGCATGCCACATGGGGTGTTGATGTGTGTGTGGTAATCTTGGAGAAGATACTGGTGTGCAATCATAAGATCTTAATATGCGTTCAGCAAGTAAAAAATTTCTGAATAATGAAGCCACAAGCAGATCCTGTCTAAATAGTTTCTGAAAAAGATCTGGAACAATTAAGACATCATAAATATGAAGGTTATCAAAAAGAAGGAAATTGAATACAATAAACAAACAAAAAACAAAGAGCTGTTAATAACCTCTTGGCAATGTGTTCCAAGCAATAGTGTCGGTTATGGCTGTAAATATCCAATTTAATTCACCCAGCATTGTTCTTCTATCATTAAGCTGCCCAGGAATCCTGTAAAATTTTAAAGATTTAATTAGGGCGGTTTTCTTTCAAATTGAAACCTTATTTTGAAGTATCAGGCCAAAATATTTTATTCCTTGTACTATCAATACATACTTATCAATTAGATCAAGAGTAATTTTTGGTATGAGTCTTGCTGAGTTCTGCAAAACAAACCTGGAGGCAAACCAAAAAGTCAACAACAAAAGGTGATAATTAAGCATCAACAAGTCAAAATAGATAACCTACCATCTGAGAGCAATTTTGATAGGAGTTGTTAAGCATGATGTAAAAATGTCTGCAGGAAGGTCAGGATTCATGGGCAAAATTTGAGATGCTGAGCAGGCTGCTAATTGGATGCAGTTTTTGAAACAAGGGGCAGCGCCAGATCCTCTTGTTCCACTGATCTGGTAAAGGTTGAAGGATTGCAGGTATTCCAGACTTTATGGTAAGAGGTACAAAATTTATTTATAAATTTAGAAATTTTCTGGAGAAACTTACCTCATACTCCCTTTCATGCTGCTCTGCAAACCCCTTAAAAGAATCTACAATAATTCCAGCATTAGAGCAATCATAGACATATATACTTGGTGCCCCCATCCAGGTCTGCAGATCATACACAGACAGAGGAATGTATTGAGTGTATGTCTGGAACAATTACGTATTATTAGAAAAACAGCAACTTTGTAATATCTTTGACCATTCACTTGAGTTTTTGATTCAAACACTATTTTATTGCTTTAGCACTTACTCTATTAAACACCCAAATTTCACCATTAGCAGTCGGCTTTGGAACACCATGTCCATTGTAGTGGAACAAAACACGTTCTTCTTTAGCATTCCTCCTCAGAGAAGTGCACAATTTTTTTACTTCGTCCGCTGTGGGATCCAGACTTTGCTTGTACCTTGCTCGAGGCTGCCAACGCTCGTACTGTTTTTGCATGTTTGCACCAATTGTTTCTAAAGCCTTTGCAGGGCTCAAGGATAAGGGATCTGTCAAAGAAATGGTTTATAATGGGCAAGTAACTTCGATCATTCTACAAACTTTAAAAAGGGAAAGGAACGTTGCAACTATACCTATCCAGCACTCTAGGCGGGCGCAAGGTTGAGTTTTGACAATATCGGGAGGATCCACACCAACATTTAAACATAAAACCAGCGCAACACTGACAGTCTTCATCTGAAATAAATCAAGAGGAAAACAATTGACAGGTATACAAATCGGTTTTGAAGTTCGCCAAGTGCAATCAATACGAAAAAGTCGTTAAAAAAATGACGTGAGCGAGGAGAGTTCCATAGTGACGCAAAGAAGCGAAGAGTACCGAATGTGAATACGCACTTGGTTAGGTTATGTTCGCACGCTTCATAAACTTTACGAACGAATGCAGTAGTGACAATAAAAATGAAACGACAAGAAAGGAGGATCAATGAATAATTTTATGAATACGGGGATCTAGAGATAGTTAAAAGGATTATTAAACGAGATACGCGTAAATAAACAAATACAAGGAGGCTCCTCAGGAGAGTCTTGCCAGACCTATGAACCAAGCCCCAGGACTCATAGAGAAGAGAGACCTAACTAAACCGACACAAAAACAACAAAGATGCACTATCAGAGAGTAAATAATCGGCGGAAGGACAGCAGAAATAGACATGATGATACTGAACTATGGTGCAAGGCCTCGTTGGATAGGCACCTCAGCATCATCACATAATATCATTACCCTTTCTTTCATTCTCCATGTTTGTGTAATTGCAGTGACACCTTCGATAGCTTCTGTGTGCCGACTTTTCGAAAATGCCAGAGGAAGCTGCCAATCTGCAGCAGCTAATTCCGATTCTTCTTCCATGTTTACGATTCGAACAGCTGATGATCATGGAAGCATATATTTGCAGATACACCTGCATGGAGCTGCGAATAGCGCTGCTGGAGGAGGCAACGACTCGACAACATTTCCAAACCAAAATGTGGATTGATCTCTTGCCGAAACGCTAATCACAAGACAAATTATTTCTAAGAAATTTTCCCAATCCATCTGGGCATAACTCTTCAAAATGGATGGCTTGGTTTCATCGTTCGATCGTTCGTACGCATAATTTATATTGTCGTGTTGTGGTACTTCCGAAACAACAAAAATAACATAACAACAAAAATTGGGGCAGCGGGCAGCGTGTGTGAGGCTGTGATTTACGGTTGTCGGTGGAAATCATGGCTGCATCAACGGAACGAGTGAAAGAAGAAGTCAACGGAGATTCCGACGAACTACAAGATTCTGACAAGTCCCAAAAAAAATCAGTCAAACATGACTCAGGGGCGTCGGATTTGGAAAAAGTTACGGACTTCATGGAGGAGAAGGAAATAAAACCGACCGAATTCTTTCAAGGGGTATGTTTGTTTATGTCTTGAATATATATTTATTGCTGAATGCTTCTTTCTGGTATGCTTGCATACTATTTTCCCATTGTCAGTATAGAGTTCACCATGTGCCCTTTGTGCGCGCGTTGAGTTGATATGCTCGCATTGGCCGCTTAACCTAACTTCCAGTTCTGGTCTCACATGTTTCAAAAAATTTTGTTTTACTTCTGTTCGAAAAAAATGGATCGTATGTTTTTCAGAGGCTATAGATATTTTCTCTAGAGACTTAATTTTAAGTTACATGTCGTATAGCAGAATAAAATCTTGGCAACCCTTGTTAAGGTGATTCCCTCTGACATTTCTCGGACTGACTTACGTATTGTGCTTTTATTTCAGGCTTTGTCAGTTCTTGGAGCTCAAAGAGAGCGGGACTTAGCAGCTAAGCGCGAGCGTGAGGTTGAACTGTCCAAAGTTATAATCAAGAAAGATGATGTTGAATTAATAGTATGTGCTTTTCTATCCTACTGTCTGTATAACTTTTCCTGTCTTTTCAATCCTGTAACAAATTTTGTCCTGTTTATCATACAGGTTAGAGAAATGGAAATTACTCGCCAATTAGCAGAAAGGAAATTACGGGAACACAGAGGAAATGTGGTTGAGGCCCTTCAATCTCTGACTGACTAATCATGAAGCTTTATCGTTCATTCTCTTTGGAGAAACTCATGCCCCGCAAAACATTTCTATACCTGTGCTAGGTAATTTTGCTTTATTTCCAACTGAAAATGTGCCAGCAGCCCTGGAGATCTTGAGCTGAGGAACACATGATTGTGTTTGGGAGAATGGTGTTGTAAATTATTGAATCACTTTTCTGTTTTTGTTCATTTCCTGTCCATCTTGGCTGTACTGAATTTTTGCAGGTGCTTGTTATCACAAACAGTTTTAATCTTACTTTTCTAATAACTGAAACAACTGCTATCAAAAACCCTTTCAGGGCTGTGTCTGAAAGGATAAAATTCCTCAGATATTATATCTGATGACTGAATGTAGTACAATTTATTGTGTCAATACAGTTTTTCAAATCTTGTTACATCTTTTTTCATTAACTTATATTTATAACCTTTCTATATACTCACCACACACAGAAGGCACGATGTAGAAATTACTAAATTGTGCAGGAGGGCAGGCTTTGTATAATTATTTAGCAGGGTAGTTGAATTTCTGTAATTTCTCTTTAATTTTGTTTTCACAGAAAACATAGGAACAACCAGAACATGTTATGTAAGGTATCCCAATTCTGTTATTTTTTTTCTGTTTTGTTTTTCCTGCATTTTTTCACCATTGGCTGTGTCCAACCAGCTCATCAAACAAACAATTTACTCATCGACATCATAGAGGAACCATATGCCATTGACACATGTTGAGCCTAAATCCAGTTCCCTCTCAGAATCAGCTAAATTTTTTTAATTGTGTTAAGTGTCACCCAATATACCGGTTGAACTCCCACTGTTGCTGAGTTATTTCTGACCCTCGGAAATGAGTGATTTCGTCTCGGTTTTGCGCCTCCGTCAAGGTAGGGTAGTCTCCCTGGGGCACAGGGAAGGGTTGGGCGCTCCCCCCGAACTGCGTATCGAGCCAGGCAAGCCGGAGCGGAGCACCCCCCGCCAAAGGCTGCCGAGACGAAGGGGGCTACTGCCTGCGCAAGCCTGCGCACTCGTCCAGCCAGACCGCGCAGACACCCCACTCGCTGCGCGCTGGCTGCGCGGCGCCGAGCGGAGCGGAGCCACGCCACCACCCCTCGCGGAGCGGCCCACCGAGTGGCATGTCTTGGCGGTCCTCGTCCGCCTCCCTTTTCCAGGCAGTGGCGCGCCAGCCAGCCAGTAGTCCCAGTCCAGCGCCCTGCCCTGCGTGTCGTCGCCGCGCGTTCGGCAGTCGTCTTGGCGGGGACGCCACCAGGACGCCAACACAGCAGGTCAGTGTTCTGCGTGTTTCCTCCCGTCTTGCGACTCAGGGTTGTTGTGGGTCGGCGACGTGGAGGTCCTCCGGGACGCCACACGGCCTCGGCAGCGCCGCCGCCCCGTCTCGGCGAGGACGCCGCCACAAGGGGGTTGCTGGCGTCGCCCCGCGTCGCGCAGTCCTGCGAGAACCGCAACAGGTTCGTTCGTCGTGCGGGGCTGGCTTCCGTCCTCGTCCACGCCGCACCCCGGCCCCACCGGACAGTCCTCGGCTGGTCGAGGCCTGCAGCCAGGCAGACAGACAGGCAGCCAGCCCCGCTCCGAGGGATGGCGAGGCGACGCCTGTCTTCTTGTCACACTTGTTGCCTACTTGGGGTATGAGCTCCTCTGTGGGCGGCGGCGTGGGTGGGAGGACCTGTAGATTTACCGCTGCAAGGATGAGTAAAACTCAAACTAGCGGCGACATGAGACTGTTTGCGATAAGGGGGTGGGGATGGCAAGTGACGGCCTGGATGGCCCCCCGAGGGGGAAGGGGAGGGGGAAACTGCTGGCCGCGACGAGTATCGATCAAGGCTGTAGCCAGACTATTTAAAGGCATCCAAGTGAGGGGATTCCCGGGACGGCAACCCACAGAGGCTCTCTGTCTGGCAGGTGTGGCGCCGCGGTAGGTGGCCGTGGAGCGACTGGAGATGCCTGAGGCGGCGGGCCCGTCGTCGCAGGGCCTGGGCCTCGGCCTGGGCATGATGGCGCCGGGCGCGCAGGGCCTGCAGGCGGGGCCGTCGTCGGGCATCACGCTGGCCGTGGACGGCGCCGGGCTGCCCGGCATGTCCGGCAGCGTGCCCGGGACGGCGGAGGGCGCCACGGCCCTCAGCGACGAGCCCGACCTCAACATCTTCGAGAATAAGAGCGGCCTCGCCGAGGACATGAAGTTCCTCGCGTCCATGCCCGAGCTGTGCGACGTCACCTTCATGGTGGGCGAGTCCCGGGAGCCCGTCTGCGCCGTCAAGGCCGTGCTGGCCGCCAGGAGCAAGTGAGTACGAGCCCCCGAGCGCAGGCAGGCCCGCCGGGCACGGCAGTGTTGCGGCACGGCCTATCCCCGAGTTCGCAGGCGCTCGAGACGATTCGTGAGTGCGCCGTGCGTCGTTGCAGGGTGTTCCACAAGATGCTGTACCAGGCGCCCAGCCCACAGAGGAGGAAGGACAACGCCCCGAAGGAGAACAAGTTGCGGCTGTTCCTCAAGAGGAGCTCCGAGCCGCTCCTCAACCTGCAGAATGCGGCGCAGCAGGTGGGTCCGCGTGCTTCCCCCTTCTCACTTACCAACTCCATTTCCGGCCACGTCGGTGGCGGAGGTGTGCAGTGCGCGCAACTTGATTTGGTGTACCATGTGACGCGACTCAAGGAGACTGTGTGTGTTTGTAGCGGGGTTACACGCAGCAGCTGGCGCCGATTCAAGAGGTAAACGGTGTGACGGCGTCACCCCGCTCGCTCTCTCTCGCTCGCTCTGCTGGCACCGCGCATGCCAGCCTGGCCATGCCCTGGCTCCTTCCTAGTTAGGACCTTTAGGTTGTCGCGGTTGATGTTGCGCATTCAGCCCCGCAAAGGCAAACCAACAGGCTTTCTCACGAAACGTAAACTTCAACCTGAAAAAGGAAGAATCAAAACGCTGTTGTTTTTTGTTTTTGTTTTTTTTAAAATGGCTTCTGACACAGTAGAACTTTGAGTAGTCGGAGCAGAGTTGTTGTTTGATTAGGATGGTCTTCCAAACCACACCGCGCACCTTTTTGCCTGGCACTCTATGGACAAGGACAGCGGACAGCTCTGTGTCAATTTTTGTGGCGCTCCGCTCGCTGTTATC
Organism: Stenchaetothrips biformis; assembly: GCA_030522485.1. Lineage (NCBI taxonomy): Eukaryota > Metazoa > Arthropoda > Insecta > Thysanoptera > Thripidae > Stenchaetothrips > Stenchaetothrips biformis. The sequence goes on from CM060090.1 coordinate 1,280,881, forward strand.
ATTCTCTTTGCACCCACAATGTGGTTTCAGGCTCATGGACTTTGTCTAGTTTTGCTCTTTCCCATCTTCCAGCAAACGTGCTTAGACTGGGGGGGGGGGGAGGTCATATTGTCTGAGTTACATTTTAAATAAATGTTGAACTTAAGTTGGCTTGCATTCATACCACTTTATTTATTTAGGTCGCCTACAATTTATTATTGCTTTCTAAACAATGATGTAGACTAGAATAGGGTGCTTGTGGGTGATGTTGAACAGCACTGTAGTTTGGAAATCTATGCAGGCATTTAGTAGAAATTTTTTTTTTTTAGATAAGTACAATATGTCTTCTAAATCGTACTTTAAGCATATCAAGCTGAACAACCTTGCCTTTGCTCTAAAAATGTAATTACTATCTGTAATAAGGAATTTTGAAAAAAATAGGTCACCTCTTCTTTGGTTTCTCTGTGGTAGACTTGCTATGTTAGCTATGGGTACTGCGTCGTCGTAGGTAGCTGAAAGAACACCCGACATCTTCTTGGCATTGTCTTCTTCATGCTGCTTCTCACTGACGTAGATGTCTGACTGCTGGTGTCCGTGCCCCTGACGCCGCCCTTGCGTTGCAGCCCGCCTCCGCCCAGCACCAGACTGTCCACGTGGAGGAGTTCGAGCCGGACGTGTTCCGGCAGCTCATCGAGTACATCCACACGGGCTGCGTGACGCTGCAGCCACGCACCCTGCTGGGTGAGTGAGTCACCCTGCCCAGCACCCACAGTGGGCCAGATGACGGCGTAGCCAGCCAAAACTCTGGACGCGTTTTGAGCTCTAGAGTCGCTAAATGGGACTCGAACTGAATGTGTGATCGACACCAATGGATTGCGCTCCGTACGAGGAATCCATTGGTGGGGTCACAAGTTCGGTTCGAGTCCTGTTTGGCGACTCTGCAGCTCAAAGCGCGTCTCGAGTTCTGGCCGCCTGTACCGTCTTCTGGCCCACTGAGCAGCACCCAGGGCCGAGACGCTCACAGCTGCCTTGTTGCAGGCGTGATGAACGCGGCCGACTTCTACGGGCTGGACGAGCTGCGGCGGGCGTGCGCTGGCTTCGTGCAGTGCTGCATCAACGTGGACACTGTCTGCGCCCTGCTGGCCTCCGCCGAGCGCTACATCCAGTACAAGTGCACCAAGAACCTCGTCCAGAAGGTGAGGGCCTGGCCGGGGCGGTCGCTGGTCGCTGGCACACTAGCAGGCTAAGCCCTGGCTGCGTGGTTGCAGGTGCTGGAGTTCGTGGACGAGCACGGCAACGAGGTGCTCAACCTGGGCTCCTTCACTCTCCTCCCCCAGCACGTGGTGCGGCTCATCCTGTCCAGGGAGGACCTGCGGGCAGACGAGTTCACCAAGTTCCAGGTTCGATTCGCACCAAGCTTGACGTTTCTTCGCCTTTGATGTTTCTTTTGACATTGGAAATGACCAAGCACGCCTTGACTGTGTGTGCAGGCCGCGCTCATGTGGGGCAAGAAGTACTGCGACTCCAACTCGCACATCTCGCTTAAGGAAGTGATCGGCAACTTCATCGAGTTCATCCAGTTCCACAAGATCCCCGCCAACGTGCTGATGCGGGAGGTGCACCCGCTCAACCTGGTCTCGGCCTCCATCATCATGAATGCGCTCGCGTACCAGGTGCGGACCGCCAGCGGAGAAGTGGACGGGGACGGGGAAGACCTCCCGCGGCCCGTGTCGTTGTCTAGGGGCCAGGCCGCGGGGCAGGCGGGCCAGGCGGGCCAGGGCGGCGCGGCCCAGGCCTCTCGGTCGGCCTCCGCCAGCACTTCGGGCAGCAACCCGCGTATCGAGGTCTCCCAGTGCACGGCCGCGGCGGGCACGCAGGACTGAGCTCCTTGCGCGTGGCGCCGCGTGACGCGATGAGTCCTTCAAGACGTGCCTCTTGCCTCGTCAAGCTGGTCAAGCCGAGGCCGTGGAGTCTCTCTGGATAATTCAGGATAATTCCGGGCGGCTGTTGCAGGCAGACCCAACAAGTGTCGACCCCGGGAAGCTTTCCCCAAACCGAGTGCGGCGATCTGGACAGGGCCGATCCATGAGTGTGCAGTCGTCGCTGGACCCCTGCGGCTCCAACACCACCCTGTCCAGCTCCGGCTCGTCCGAGATGATCTCCAGCGAGGGCGGGGGCGCTTCCGGCGGCGCGGCCTCCAACAGCGGCAACAAGCACTCCGGCACCGGGTCCGGGAACAGCTAGGCGAGCTAGTGCAGGCCGCGGACGGGTCGGGGCGGCGGCGCGACGGCAGCTCGTCTGTCTCTTGCGTGAGCTAGCTCGTTTTCCAGAGTACTACACTTGTTGAAAACGTCTGGATTGTCGAATGTCGCGACGGCAAACAGTGCTGCCGTTCAAAGAGGCGTTAAGACGGTGATGTCGTCCTGCGTTGTTCGCGCTGCCCTGTGACTGACGGAAGGTCGGCGACGCGTTCCCCTGTCCGCGGCAGAGGGCGCCATTCTGGGAATTCCCCGTGCCAAACCAGTGAATGGGGGTCGGAACGCTGGTCCTCGCTGACGGCCCCGTTGCCGTTGACTTATCTTTGGTACCTGAGTAGGAAACGAGGCACACCGTGCAGCACGGCCGGTGTGCGGAGAGGCCATCGCGTGTTGTGCCTCCCCTCTGGTCCTTATCACTCTGTTGCGCTCGCTGGCCGAAGTTGAGAGACGCGAAACGCGAACAGAGGTAGGCGCGCTTGAAGCTTGAAGTCGACACGGCTCAGTAACAGCGGCCTAATTCTGTTAACCAGAGAGACAGTACTTAGCCCTACCCTAGTTCTGTAGCAACGTCCCCAGCCTTCTAGAGGCCTTTTGGCCCCAGCGCTCAGTGCAGCCGGTCTTGGAAGAAACCGCTTTCATATCGATATCGCAGTCCCCCTTGTTAGGAAAGGAATACCACACAATTTGTGAGGGTCTGTGTGAAAGTAATCGGGATCTGAATGGAAGCTGAAAGAGCAGGAATTGTAATTTTGGTTGGACGAGTTGGTCCCCACGAAATTAACACGTCAATCTGACACAAGAAAAGTACCACAATTGTAAAAAATTTACTTCTCTTTAAGTGATATGTTTGTAACATTTTGCTCCCAATTGTGTGCAATGAAATGTTTGGCAAAAATATGTGTAACCGACAATTGTTATTAGAAAAAGTGAGTGGGTTTTCTTGCTTTGTTCAAGTGTGCTGCAGAAGTGTTGTCAATGACAAAGTCTTAAGACTAAAGAGGAAAGATAAGTGGTTATAATTTCTGCTGTTTCAAAACAGATTTGAGATAAAAATCAAGAGGCCATGTTCTTATTCTGGTCATTATTGTTTGACTGCCCCAGCTCTCTAAATGTAAAATAATCTGCTGTTGATTACATTGGGACTTATTGGCGTGGAACTCTGTTTTTAATGTGTGAAACTAATTTTTTTTTCTGTTCTGTGAACTCTTCAAAAACTAGTTTTGTTTAGCTCTCACAGGGACTTATAATTCATACTCCCCTTTCTTCCTCTTGCTGTCTGTTTTCCTCTCTTGCATATCAATAGGGTGAATATGAAATTGCCTGTGTTGTTGCAAGAAGTTTTTCTGTTCATGACAAAATCTAACTTTCCTGTGTGCCAATATAATTTTTCAAAGTAATGTTCAAGTTCTCTTTGAGTGTATTCAACCTATCACAATTTTTACTCTGATTTAGATGAATGTGTCGGAGCGCATTTACTTATATGTTGTAAATGAAATACAAATTGATTTTTCTACAGAATTTTGAGACACCGTTTTATTCATACTCCGTAAAGTCCTTGCTATAAACTGGATGGATTCTAAGGTTTTCTTTAAAATTATGTCAAGTTTACACGTGTTGGTGGTGTCCGCACTCTGCACTGGCCGAATAGCCGCCAGAGCACGACAGCACGACTCAGTCGTCGTAAGGGAGCGCCCCGACGACGCGGGCTCGGCTCGTGAAGTCGGTGCGGGAGATGTAGCCGCCGGCCACCCAGCGGGCCCCCGTGTAGGCGCTGCGGCCGTGCAGCACCCGCCAGTTGTCCAGGAACAGCACCTGGTCCGGGCGCAGCTGCAGCCACCACTCGCCGCTGGGGTCGGACACAGCCTTGGAGAGCTGCCCCATGGCTTGGTACCACTCCATGACTCTGGCGAACGGCACGGTGCTCATGGCGGCGCGGTCGTACAGGTTGTACCTGGCAAGGAAAGGGAGAATGAGGTGCGAAATGTCAGCCTGAGGCATCTGAGAAGGAGAATCAGACCAACCTTATCTGTCGAAACTTTCCAGTTATTGGATGCAAATGTAGAACAGGCGAAGTGAGACAATGGTGCTGGCCTTTTTCCAAGTACTCTGACTGTACACTTATTTCGATTAAAGTTTGGAAGCTATTGATGTCCTCATCTTTTACTTTCTGGGCAGCGCGGAAACCATCCACTAATAAGGTTTTCCCTCCAGTGCCCTTGTGGTTTAATACATGGAAGACTTGAAGACTGAGAAAAATAAAGTGTTATTTCTTTCAACACAAAGTTTTTTGAACAGTTCCAATCAATCATCAGAAATGCCTACCCAGCTGCCTCTGAGAAGTAAGTGTTGTCATTATGGGCACCCAATGCCTGAGTTGAGTATGCTGTGTCTTCATGGTATTCGCCATCTGGCTTCACTTCCCAAACCTCACCAAATAATGTTTTTTGAGGCGGGGCCACTCGTGAGATCACCTTAGCTGTGGCCTCTACGGTGGCGTCAACCTGTCAAAGCAATAAAGATGACAAGAACTCCATAACAATTAATGTGCTAGAGACATGTTTGAAAATTTACTCACACCCTCCACAATCCCCACTCCGAGAGCTGTGAGCGATTTCATAAGCCTGAATAAACCCTCATCTGTCTCCAGGAAAGTTTTGACAGGAATGTGAGCAACAGAATCAGGCATTCCCTTCCAGAGAATGCGAGTTGGAGCAGAGACTCTGTTACTATACGAATCAAATGATTGCAAACTTAGCCATTTGGTTGAATACTTTGAGGTGTGTCCGTCCGGCCCTGAAAAATAAATAGTACAGCAGTACTGGAGAAGATTCTCTAAAGAGAGTAGATTTTGTTCAATTACAGGAAAAGATAGTTACACACAACTTGTAGTTCTTCTCCCGATAAGCGACACTCTTTAGGTTGAATAGTAAATGGTACGCCAAAAATGTTTATGTTCCTCTGATGAGTCGATTTGTTATAGCATGAAGGACATCTAAGACGGGAAACAATTTCTTAGTGTAAATTGATTCTGAAGTATGGGTCTAAAAAAAAAAAAAAAAGCTTGCCTGCAGTGGTCCCTGAGCCAGAAATAATGAAATTTCATGGACGTTAAATCTGGCGAAGACATTACAAGGTGGTCATCTAACAGTTTCAAATCTAGAGAGAAGCAAAATTGACACATCATTTAGAATTATGCCCTCTAAAAAAAGAAAAGAGCAGATGAAATTAATTGTTCGTAGAGTCTATTCCATACTTACTTTGAGAGGACCCATCAGTGCCAAATCGTTGACATAGTACAATGCATCCCCTGCTTAAGACGTATTCAGATGAAGCTCTCGTAAAGAGATATCTGCCACAGTTTTTCAGGAAAAGAGCCATAGTTGCCTTTCACATAGAAGAAGTTCAGGTGAAATGGAAATGCAAGACCGCAGCCGTGGGGCCAGTGATTCCTGCGAAAATATATAAAGAGGCATCGAGTAAGTGTCCATCTACGATCAAATATATTATTTCATATCCTCTTCTAATTTCCAATAATAAATTGACAGCTTTGAAGATACGCTTGGACTCACTCTTGATGCTTTTAGTATTCTGTTAAGGTCACTCTGATACATTCCACCAGTTTTCTTATCAGTGACTGAATATAAATAAACACAGCTGATACCGATGTCCACCACAGCCTCTTTGTTGTTGCTGATTGCTGATGCTGTTGTTGTTGGCATCCGAAAAGTGACAGCAGAACGGGCTTTACCATGTACTACGGTGTTGAAAAGCCATTACCCTATGGCTGTTCATGAGAATAAGAGAATGATCGAGTCCCACCCAATTGTATTCGTCAGAACACATTCTGTCCAGCTTTTGTGCTTCATATTCAGAAAAAGCCCTTGCTCGATACGAATGAATTCTGCAAGGTTATGTTTTCGGTGAACAGGTGTAAGGAACTGTCAAACTTAAGAATGAAACATGACAATTTTACAATCATTTTTATTCTTTGTAACAGTTCCCAAATTTGTCCTCAGTTTGAAGTTCACTTTATCATGGCAAGACAAGATCCAGAGGCGGATGACTTTTGGAATTCCAGTAGTATCAAGTCTTTTAATTTTGATGATGATGAGGTAAGAGTGCTGCTTTTCATTTAAAACATTTATGAGTATTGAATTTTATGCAACTTGTTTCTTAGCTAGGAGGGGGATTATTTGGTGTGTCCAAAAGTGGCACAGCTCGCCTCTCCCAACAGGTGCGTGCTTCCCTTCCTGGTGAAGATTTTGGAGGAACCTGCGACTCATTGACAGGTTGGTGTACCACACATTAGGAATATCCGTTATGTTCATTACTCCATTCCATATTGGTGAAGTATATGAGCCCGATATATCTGCATTGCAGGTTCAACGTCGACCACTCCATCAAATGCTGCCCCACCTCTCAGATCTCTAATATCTGAAAACTGTCTGGCTTCCAGTAAGTCTGAATTTTCACTTATGTTATATGATAATTTTCACACGCTTAATGAATTATTTCGTTCCCTCACTAGTTTTGGAAGCTGATTTACCAGATGCAGTCTATGGAGGTCGAAAGAATAAGAATGATATGAAACCTGAGGAAGAAATTCGCATGCTCAAACGTCAAGTCCAGGTTTGAAAAAAAATTTGATGCTAGTGAATTTTTAATTAAAATGTGGGCCGCTCGTGTGTGATAAAATATAATATCCAGGAAAGATGGGATGCACCACCTGTTGATTTGACCATAAAAAATATCTTCCTTGGTCGACCACACTCCCTTGAACCTTACAGAAGCCTGTCTAGCAAACATCTCTTGCTGGATGCGGCGATTAACTTGGGAGACGGAAATGCTATACTAGAGGTAACTAAATCTTATCTTATATTTTTTTAAAGTTTCTATGAGCAATAAATTATTAAGTGATATGTATTTTCATCTTTAGGTTGTCTTATTTCTCGTGCGGACATTGAAGAAAAGTTTGGTTCATCAGATTCTTGCTGCCAATCCTGTTGCAGCTGCTCACTATGCTAGATATCTTGCCACAAGATTACAAGCCACGGAACTCACTGATCTTTTAGTGTACGTTGTGCTTGCATTTAAACATGTTTAAATACATCAAACTAAATTATGTCTACCGGTATTATTAATTAAGATGTCTTTCTTCAGGATGCTTGGGAAAAGCAGAGAAGCAGCAGTAAGTAAATACATAAAAGTCTCCATGGTATACTTTGACTGCTTTTATAACATTTTCTTTTATTTCTATGTTATGTTGCAATTGACAGATGAAACAATATCAATTGTGCACTGCCACCCACAGTGTGCAGCGACAAATTCAGAAACTCAAATTATGCATCAGCAGCCACTTTGTTCAAGGAGACCCTAATCTTAAGAAGATAGCTCAAAATCATGTAGCATTACTAGGTAACATTTTGCGTAAATTGATGTGTCAGCTTGTTTTTGTTGTTGGTTTTTTTGTTTTTTTTTGCTGTATTCCTCCTTTGTTTTTTAGAATGGGAGCAGGCAGTTGGAGCCATGGACAGTGAAGATCTAGTTGGAAAGTCAGCTGTGGGCTGTTTAGCCCATGCTTGCCGCCTACACTGGGATGATCCTCGAGGAAGCCCAACAAACCCATTTTCTTTGGCCCAGCTTCATGGTGTCTGTGAGAAACAAGTGCAATGGACGATTCTCTCTGAGAGAGCGGCACAACAAGCTTGGCCAGATATCGACTCAGTTTTCATTACAAAGGTAATCTAAACTACTTTTTTTGCAGTAATGAGATATGGGTGCCTGTTCCTTTGTTGCACTTATCTCAATTTTTCATGTTTTTAGAATTGGATTGGCAGCGGCACAAAATTGAAATTGGCTTTGCCAATTGAAAAGGTAGTGATTCAACTCCATTCCAAGGGAGCCCCAGCTGATGTTCTATCAAAGTATTTGGGATTCGTTGATGGTCAAGAAAGACGGATTGCTTTAGCTCAGCAGCTAGGGTGTCATAAAGTGGTGATTGATGTCAGTCTTTGGTCAATTTTCTTCCTTTTATGTGGCCTCTGTATTTAATTTTTAAAACTTGACTAATATTTCATGTACACAGGGCTATGCTGCTCTACGTGACCGACAAGGCTTGCAAGGTTACAAAGCAACTCTACATCCGGGATCAGAATCTTTTCTTTATGCTGAAGGGGTGCTGAGAGTATCTGTAAGTTTATTTTGTGTATCCTTTGTAGTTGCAGATCTGTCAATTACTTAAGTCAAATTGTTTGTTCCAGACTACCAAATGGAAAAACTGATCAAACGGATTTTTCAATGAAAACAAGACTTATTGAGATAGGAAATAAAATACAAATTGGGTTCTACTGTACAAAGTCTTACTGAGAAATGTGAAATTGTCACTTAAAAGGATGTCTGTGGTAACTCAAATGTTTTTAGATGGTCTAAAGGAGGATGGAAAATACATGTATGCTCACAAGAATTTTTAATTATTGTATAAGACAACAATACTCTACAACACATGCTGGTTTCACTTCTTTGAAACCACACTCCCTAACAGCGCAGCAGGACGAAGCAATCACTGGCTGGCTGCAAGACTAGACAGGTTAAAAAGACAAAGGCCAACTGCTTACACTATATGAAAGTATATACTGTAATCCTTGACATTTTTACAAAGGTGGACTTGAATAGAGAGAGATGGTTCTACACAAGAAACCTGAGACTCAAATGAATCTACGATCTTGAACCATATTGATCAGTGATGAATAAAAAATTAACATTTGGCAAGGTCAGTCACAGTGACAGAGTGATTGGCAAAACAAATTTGCAGCATCCACATAAAATTAACAGTCACACTAAGTTCTCATTGCGGGAATTCTGAAAACAAGCGAGTATCAAATACATATGAAACTAAACTGGAGTGCTACTTGCACAACACCTTTGGGTGCAAGGGAGCATTAAGGTACAGGAAGACACTGGTAACCATAGAAACTCAATTGAAATGAAATCTTATTGCTATTGTTCATGGTTACTTCCAGCATCAGGTCTTCAACAACAAATAAACAAAAAGAACCAATTTCCAGAGAAGTAGAATCATACAGTGAGGTAAAACATCACAGACATTCAAACCTCCAAAGAATTCAACAGGTTATCATTTCATAATAAGTGAAGTAACTAACAAACTGAGTATCTGTAATTTTTACTAATGTTTATAAGAAACAAAGAAAGAATGTTTGAGATTTAGTCTGAAAGAAAAAACGAAGAACAAGAGAGTACAAGATTAACAAAAGAGTAGAGACCAATCAAGAGCCAGATTATTACCATAATTTCAACAAAGGAAACTATGAAACCTCGTCACTTAAGTCACACAAGCGAATAGGAATTACAGCATGAATTGTAACAACTTTATGTTATTACTATAAAACTTTTGAATTAAAATGAACATATGTAAACGGCGACAGAGAGCCTCAGTCAAATAAATATGATGGTTGCAAAATCAATATCTTGAACAGTACATTGTAAGTTTATACACTTAGCATAAGAACATGTAATATTTACCTAGTCAAATATGATATATTTTACATGAACATAATATCCATAGAACTTTATAAGGGTTTACTATTTACACAAGTCAATCTCAAAATACTAATGGTAATAGTAATACACATTGCATCTGTAATGATTAGAGAGGAACATAATTCTTAACAATAAAAGAAATTAAACAATAAAAACAAATGGGATAGCATTAGCATCCCAAATCTTTGGCTTCAAATGTTACATGACAGCTATGATATAAATGTCTGGACAATTTGGCTGTCTAGAATCTACTTTTAAAGCAATCAGAATAATACCCAGAGCTGGGTAACTCTATTGTGCTGTGAAGGAGCGGTATCACACAAAATGTCACTAAAAAACTAAAATGTTTCACAGCAATTATGTTTTCTTTGGGCCACTTATGGTTTCCACAAACAGATGAAGAAATTTTCTGTTTTCTATTACTGTACTGAAGGAGTTCAGATACCACTTGATACATAAACATGGTTGTTAAGTATTGACCTTACAAGCAAGAAAATTATGCTTCTACATGGTATCAGTATCAGTATAACCAAAATTATCCTTCAAAGGTCTAAAATTTATTGAATTTACATGGACACAATTTTACAAAAATACCCAAAGTTTTAAAATTTAAAAATTAGAAGAGGCTACTATGGAAAATTCCTTAGCCATCCTAACACAACTGTGTCCCACAAAAAAAAAAAAAAAAGCAAATGATCCATCAAGAATACTTCAACTCTTAAAAGTAGACACAACCTACACTCACAGACTTGTTGCCTAACTTGTTCACACAATAACTTGAATACATACTACTCTATGAGCGAAAAATACAAGACATGTTGAACTTCAATTTTAAATCTGATGTGAAAGTGAACATAAACTGCCCACAAATACGTAAAAGAAAATACGGTATTTAGAAGTAAATTTAACAGGCTACATTCCTTGAAAGAGTTCAATGCATGCGACACATCCTCACCCATGATCTATTAATGGTAACATCACGTCATTCTAGGAACTTCAACAGATGAGCTAAAAAATTGTTGCTGAACTCTCGCTTTCCATGAGAGCTTCATTATGAAAGCATTGTATAACCCATGCTTTTTTGCAGTGCAATCACAACCTCAAATGTTATAATAATCATTGATCAGTCCAGGCATAATAATAATAATAATAAAAAATGAAGAGGCGAGGAGTTTTACAGGAAAGAGTGACCGGAAATGTGCACGCATAAGACACTTTTTAGTAGCTACTGCACAATAAATTGACTTCCCACAATATAGTGCATGAGAACAAAAGGGAAACAAAGGATAATAAAAACTGACTGTCACAACTAATATTCTTGAAGAATGCAGATTAATTTGAAAAAATTGAACTGAATGGGGACAAAAGCTTTACTCTGAAAGCATATGAACGAAGCTAATAGGAAACATACCCCTTATGTCAGGGGCTCTTTCTAAAGCTCCCTCCATCCAATTTTCATCATCAGTATGTTCATTAGTCACAATTATTACTTCCCCTTCTCTAAAAGACAGTTCGTCTTCATTATCTGCTTCACAATCATAAAGTGCTCTGCACTTTCTAGGTGCTAATGTGGATGGTGTTGAGGCTGTCACCATTCCTCGGAGGCTATGGTTGGAATGATTGGTATTGGGACTCATTTCCACATCAGAGGGACTTCCATGAGGGCTTCCAGAAGGAGGTGGCTGTTGTTGCGGAAGAGGGCAGTAGAAGTACGGCTGCAGAAAAAAAGACAAAACAAACATATTGTTAAATAAAGAGGCCGATTATACTCAAATAATTCAACAAACATTATTTGGAAAATGGAACAAATAATCTAATAGTGTAAAATTAGCACTTAAAAAAATGAAAACAGAACAACAAAAAGCTTTCCACTCACTGATCTTAACACATGACATAAATAAGACCAAACAGTACATTAGTTAATACAGTAGCAGCATAATTATTTGAACAGAAGACACGTCCATATTTGCCAATGGTAAATTAGTCACTAACAGGCTATTCTTGGGAATGGGGTCTGTAGCAAATAGTTTTATACTAGCCACAAAGGAATCTGCAACACTTTCAGTAGGTGTTTTCTTTTCCTATCCATGTTGGTTATTAGCCTTGAGAAGCCACACACATAAAAGCCACTCTTATTTCATTACCATTTGAAGATATGGGAAACCACTATTAAAGTCAAAACCTTCAAGACCTCTTAGCTGTCCCCTTCCTTTTCTCTGAAAAACCATTCTTATTATCAATGAGGAAACCCAACAATAACACCACAATCCTAAGCCTCCAAATGACCTTGTCTTTTTGTTGCTTTTTTCCATTATTATTACCAACAACCCACAAAAATACTCTGATATCTTACCTTTCTAGGAGGGGGCACTGGGTTGTATATGTTTGATCCAACACCTAAAACAGCTTGTTCCATGTCACTGGATACAGAGGAAATGCTCTCTGTAGATCGCCCATTCGACATTCGCAGAGGAAGGTTTCCACTCCCACCAGAGGCCAGTCCAGGGCCTGGCCCCAGAGGGGGAACCGGAGGAGGGGGTCCCACAGGCCTCCTCACTGTAAGACAATTTTGAAAATAAAAAATAGAGGAAAAAAAATGGGCATTTGGGAGCACGGTATAGAAATGAATATCATTGAAAATATATATGCTTGCTAAAGCTGCATCAATGTCAACAAGCTCACCTCCAGACTTATCCATAGAGGATGACTTCAACATGGGTGCTTCTCCAGGTGGAATGACTAGCTTGGCACCAACTACAACAAATTTTTAAAAAAAGGAAAAAAAAAGTAAGATACTTTGCATGTAAAATGGCCACAAAAAATGATACGTGGGGTCTCACCTAAATGAATAGCTGAAGGAATAGAACCTCTGTTGCCTGAGGCAGCCAATTGTGATGTGAGAGATCCTGATTCACTGGAAGGTGACCGTTTGTGATGATTTAAAGTGTGGTAGACTTGTTGTTGTAGGAGAGGGTCAGACGGCGTTCGAGAATGACTGGAGTTACTTGGCAGAGTTCCATACATAGGTGGCATAGGAGCTGCTCTTTTTTTTAAGCTTCCATGAGCATTAGCTCCAGTCACTGAAACAAAAGTAACGACATATGTAAAAAAAACTGTTGTAATGGAAGGCACAAAAGCAGACTGCCACATAGAAGAAATTAAAACATGCCAAAAGATTAGGCAGATACAAACAAGGAGTTAAGAATTTTTAGAAGGAGGTTTGGTACTTTTGATTAAAATGTGATAATTCAACCGCATTCTGGACACAACCAACTGACATGATGTCACAGACAGTGTGGTTGAGAAAAGAGCAAAACATCAAACCACATTTCAAAACACAGAGGAAAACCAGAAAAAATATAAACATTATGAAAATTAGTCCCAATCAGCATCTATAAAAAGAGATGCTAAAAATGCATATCAAATTCACCCCAAGCAAACCAGACAAACACAATCACAAGCACCTCATTTCATAGGGAACTCACAAAAGTTGGAGAAAAATGACTTTGTATTGGAGAGTGACTTTGAGCGAGATAAACCCACATTCCAACCTGTAAATCCAGTTCTATCAAACACCTCAGGAAGATCTAATGCATTCCCTTCTTTCTTTCTTTCTTCCTTTCTTTGATCCATTCTAAAGAGTTTCAGTCAAACAAAACACTTATTTTTAATTTTTCATGCCATACCTATAGATGGTTTCCGGTTTTGAGGAGGAGGTGGCGGTGCCATACCTTGCCGGTAGGTATTAGGACTACTTCCAGACTTCAAACTGTCACATGTTGAAGATCTAGAACGAATGTTAACAGGCGATTCACGACCAGCCCCAGCATAACTGGGAGGGCGGGATCTACTTTTCTTCTCAGGTGTGCAACAACCATTCTGAAAATAAAGAGTTACAAAATTAGATTCAAGCAGATGTTCTTGAGATCACTGGCTTGATAAATTATTCTTTTTCTCTAAATTTTATATCATAATTGTACTAACTCTATCCTCAATAACAGTTTCATCTTCTGAGACATCATCAGTTGAGCCTTCATCATGAGATAAATTCCAATCAATGTTTATATTATCAAAAACACTTTTTTGTCTTTGTAGAGCATGTCGCAACTGCAAAATATAAGCAAAGGATAAGGTTGTGCAAGTTCACAAAAAATTGTATAAACTAATTGAATTTTTGGACCATACCAGCTCTTCACATGAATGGTGCCCACGTTCTTGTGCCAAGTCCAGGGCTGTTTTATCCATTGCATTCTTCAGCATAGGATCAGCTCCACTACGAATCAATAGTTTCATGCACTCCACTCTGTCATGTATAGCACAGAGGTGAAGAGCAGAATTTCCTCCTCTCATGTTGGATCTTAAAAAATGAAACATTTTTGATTGAGAGCTGAAATTACTAACAATTCCCAAAGGCGAGGAAAACAAGCATGATTCATCTTACATAGGGGAATGTTGACCACTACTAGGTGTTCCAGCCGGTGTGCTTGGACCATTGAAGCAGGAGGTCACTCTGTCAATTGCTTGGCTCGGCATATTTTGAACCAGAAAGTCAACAATATGTAGAGAATGGCCCAACTCTCTCATAACGGCTAAATGAAGTGCAGTTTCACCGATATCCTGTAAAAAAAATAATGAATGAGGGATGGTTCAGTTGATAATGTTGTCCATGTTTTGAAAGGGGAGTAAATTGACTGAAAGCACGGACCGATGTTGGCAATGGCGACCCGAGATCAACACCTTCAGCAAATACTTGTAACAGATGGTACAAGTTTTTATTGTTTACAGCATGTTCTAAATCACTTTGCAAGTCTCTTTCATCTGCATATGTTTGGACAGCAAATTTCTTATCAACATATTTGGCACGAATATATTCATAACGTTCTTCCCTGAAAAGATAAAATATAGAGCTGTTAGAATTGGTCAACTATTTTAAAACATACGTCAAATGTAGGTCTAGGCGCATTCACTTACATTGTACTTCTTGGACTAAGTTTAGGGCAGGGTAAACTAGCTTCCATTACTTCATTGAATGCATTGTTAGTCATATGTCTAGCTAAGAGTAACTGTGAGGTTCCAACATTATCAAGAGTTAAGGATTGTATCCGGGATATGTGGACACCCATTTCTCTGTGGATGCCAGAACACTCAATACACACTATTATTCCAAAGTTTGTTGACAGCCATGTTGCATCTGCAGGAAGAGAACAAAAATTCATAAAACAATAAGTAACGGCATTTTGAAAATAATAAAAATAATAACAACATTAAAAATATAGAAGCTCCACAAAACATACCATTTTGAGAATTACAGTCACAACAGCTATCATTACCAGGGAGCTTTTGTACATAACGTATGATAGCCTGCTGGAGTTCCAATAGACTAGGATTGATTTTTGACCCTCCTGATTTCCCACTGTCATCAAATGCTCTGTGCAAGGCACCTTCTTTGCAATTTACTAGGACTGACATCCAAGCACGTTGATCAGCTTCATCTTCAGCTTGAAAGTGGTAGGTTCGATTATCTGAAAAGCAGTTTGCAAGCAACCAATTGATATTATCATCAAAGCACATAAAATTATTTCACCAAAAAATTAAATATGCACCTACATGAGATTAGATCAAAGCAGCGCTTATCATCAGGGACAAGCTTGATTTGACATGTAAGGAGGTTAACTTTTGTAGGAGGTTTGCTCTCATCAGCATGGCAAATGTCAAGGAAGCCTTCTGCCTGAACACAACATTTCCTCTTTTGCCAAACTCTTCTCATTTTGCCCTCAGATTTCTTCAGCAAATGCCCTGTTCTAGTGATTCCTGCTTGCTTGTCAGTCGCTTGGAGTTGATGAAGAGAGTATCCACCACTTTTGTCCGTTCCTCGGTCGTTGGTTGAATTTGCCACCTATAAAGTATGACCGCATAGAAATTAGCGAGCAACATGCAGTGTCTCCAAAAATATAGAATGGAAATGAACACACTTTACAGACATGAAAAAGCCAAATTCAAAAACAAATAAAACGAAAACAAAATATTACCCTCTCTGCTCTCTCAGGAGCCTTTTCTGGTCCCACTACTGGAGGGTTCCCACGAGATTGTTGTGGCAATTCATGCATACGGTGATTCTGCTTTGCGCAAGCAACAAGGGAACGAACAAAACAAAACAAAAAGTAAATAAATGAAGCAATAGAGACAAAAGCAGTAGCAATGAGAAATCAAAAACAGAAAATTCAACTAAAAATTCAGAAATATGAACTGAATCAATACAAATTTAGTTTTGTACTAATAGCATGTTTTATAAACTGAACAGCGAGAACTGAAATGGAAAATTAAAAACTATAATTGCAAAACAAGGAAGGCACAAGCTAGCTTTGAGGCAAAGGTTATCTTCATGCAAATTGAGTCCAGGCAAGAATAGACGGTTCAAAACACAAGCGCAGGTTTGTCAATGAAAAATGGTAATGTATTTGGTCCACATGAGGCAGAACAACAATGCAACCTACGTTCAACAGTACATTATTTCTGACAATTGAATACAGCCATACCTCTTTCTCTAGGCCAGGAGCATTTCTTAAGAGTGTTCGTAATTCATTGAGTCTTCTACGCTCTTCATCTTGTTTTTGACGTATCTTCTGGAGCTTCATTGAGAGATCTGCTACATAGCTCCCAAAATGCTCTATTGTTTTCAAGCCATCTTGAAAATAACTGCAAGCCAGACGAAAGATTAAAGTAAGACCATTCAGTAGTGCCAGACTACATTTCACTTCCAGATCCACCTACTTTGTTTGGGCGTGATAATATTCAACAAGGTGTTGCAGCAGTTCTATTCCCTTCTTCGTCTTGATTTCATTCACTTTTATGAGATACTGCGAGGGAAATGAACAAAAAAAAATCACATTAGTTGACTTCTCGGCTTGTTGCCGACCAACCGGACAGGGGCTGCTGCACCCACCTCGCACATCTGCAGCTGGAAGAGCCTCCTCTCCTTCTCCATCTCCTCGGCCACCTCGGGCGCCGTGATCTCCGTGCGGATCAGCCCGGCCTCCTTCGCCTGGGCCTTCTTCTCCTTCTCGATCTTGGTGTACTTGGCCTCGTAGTCCTTCCAGGCGCGATCGAAGGGCCTCTTGAGGTCGCCCTTGACGCCCCGCAGGTCGCCCTTGAGCAGCGACTCCACCGGGAACATGACGATGTTGTTGGCGTTCTGCATCTGCAACAGTGGAAACAGCGGCAGGGCCGCGTTAGCCGCGTGAGTGAAGACACCACCCACCACGGCACAGTGGAACAGCCAGAAGACCGTTAAGACGGCCAAAATCCAAGGCACGTTTGAGCTCCAGAGTCGCTAAATGGGACTCAAATCGAAAGTGTGCCCCCCACCAATGGCTTCCTCGTTTGGAGAGCAATCGATTGGTGGGGTCACACGTTCACTTCGAGTCCTGTTTTAGCGACTCTGGAGCTCAAAACGCGTCTCGAATTTTGGCCGCCTCAACTGTCTTCTGACTGTTCCACTGTCCACGGCTCGAATATGGACACGGCCACGGTGCTCACCAGCGTCTTCATGAGGGCGGACAGCTCCTTGGTGACGACGGCAAACTTCATGAAGGCGGCGCCGATGTCGGGCTCGTGGTCCCTCTCAATGGCGGTGTCGCCCAGCTTGTGCAGGGAGCGCGACAGGTACATCTCGTTGTCCACGTGCGCTGCAAACAGCACCAAGCATAGCACGTCAAGGCGGTGATCGGCCACATCGGTCTGGTGACATCATCCTCGTCGCCACACATGCGAGCCCGGAGCCGGGCACCGCAGGGTCTCCCTCCCCACCCTCGTCAGCGGCAGCCGTCATCGCCGGCCTTCCCCGCGCATGCCCTGGAGCGCGAGCAGCTCAAGCAGAGCGCCTTGTTCCTACACGCGCCCCGCCCCGCAAGACTTGCCGGTCATAATGACGCTTTCTTCCACTTTCACACCGCGGCCCTGCCAGCCACGCCAGCCCTGCAGCCCGCGCCCCGCCGGCGGCCGGCCAGCCGCGCCAGCGCCCATTCATTGTAAATAAAAGTGAAGTGAACGCGCGAGCAGCCCGCCGCGCCCCATTCCGTCCCGCCTCGCACAGTGGGCCAGAAGACCGGCGAAGGCGGCCGAAACTATAGACGCGTTCTGAGCTCCAGAGTCGCTAAATGGGACTCGAACCGAACGTGTGACCCCCACCAATGGATTGCTCTCCGAACGAGGCCTCCATTGGTGGGGGTCACACGTTCGGTTTGACTCCCATTTAGTAGCGACTCTGGAGCTCAAAAAGGGTCTAGAATTTTGGCCGTTACCACCGGCCCTCTGGCCCACTGTGCCTCGCGCCGCCATCGCGTGCGCCGCCCGACGCAATTAATTAATGGACGCACACAATGGCCTATTGATACAGGGGAGAAGCCGATGCGCCGTGGACCGCCAAGAGATCCGATCGGCCCTCGCTTCGTCTGTCCAAACGCAACGCAGCAACAAACACGAACATCGAGCGCAGCGGTGCAGCGCGCGTGGCGCCACCGCGACGGGGCCCGCTAGGGACCGCCCGCCAACCTGGCGAGCTGCGCAGCTGCGCCCCCAGTGGCGGATCCAGAGGCGGCCTTTCTTGTTTTTTTTTGGGGGGCAAAGCAGCACTTTTCGCCTACTTACAGGGACAAAGTAGCACCTTTTGCCTACCTTTTAGGCGGATATCTAGGTGCTAGGGGGGGGGGGGCAAAACCCCCTTTGACCCCCCCCTTTCCCTTCCCCCCCCCCCTGTATCCGCGCCTGTGCGCCCCCGTATAGGGCGGGCGAGAGGGAAGGAGGCAACCACCGGGCAACACGAGCGGGGACGATAGCTAACGTTGAGGCCGCAGAAAGTTACAGAAAGTGAGCGCGTCCACCACACACGAAAGAGGAGAGGACGCCCTGCGCTGCCCCTCGCATTCTTTTTATCATTTATTCCCTCTCCTCTTTTTCTTATCCCCCGCTGCCCTTGGCGGGGCTGAGCATGGGCTGGGCAGGCGGGCCACATTCTCGCCGGGCACGAGGCGAGGCGAGGCGTTGGCGGACAAAGGTCCTGAAGGTCCGAACAGCTTTGGCCAGCAGGCTGCTTCCGAACCGCCTCACAGTGGGGCAGAGAACCGTTGAGGCGGTCAAAATCCCGGTCGCGTTTAGAGCCGCAGAGCGTCGCTACATGGGACTCGAATCGTACGTGTGACCCCACCAATGGATTTCTCTCCAAACGAGGAATCCATTGGTGGGGTCACACGTACGATTCGAGTCCAATGAAGCGACTCTGGAGCTCAAAGCGCGTCTAGAATTTCGGCCGCCTCAACGGTCTTCTGACCCACGGCGCGTCTCTCTCACACCCAGACGGGACGGAGCGCGACACAGACTGAGCGGCGAAAGCAGTGCGGAGCGCAGTGGGCCCCTTCGTGCCCCGCATCGCACACGTCCATTAGTCACTCCCTACCTCGGGGCCCTCGCACTGCTCGACGCTGCGACGCTGGCCGACGACGGGGATTCTGCGAGGAGGTGACTCATCGCCGCCCCTCCAGCCTAGTGCCCTCCCTGGCCGCGCCGCGCCGTGCCGTGCCGTGCCCGGCTTTGCTCCGGCTGGTTGGGTCCTTTTATGTGCAAACCCGGGGCCGGGCCGAGCTGGGCGCGACGCGGCACTACGCCGGCATTCCGATGGAAAAGGACGGCCCAAACGTCCACGGTGCGAGGCCACGAGGCCACCACTCAAGAAGTCATGTGTCCCCTTCGAGCGCCAGAAATCTCTGGAAATCGGGAATTCCCCCTTCCCCGCCATATTTTGGGCGTAAAATCGGTCGAAATCTTGCGGAATCCGACGAAATCTCTTCTTAAAGAAATCTTGTGTCCCCGAACATGGTACTTCGTGGATGCCTCCTCGAAGCCCACCGCCGGCCGTCGGGGACCTCCCTCCGATTCACCGCCATTCGCTGACTAGAGTCCTCCAGCGAAGGGTTCCCGGCGGCGTGTCTCGCGTGTCTCTCGCTCGGTCTCGAGGGGCGACTAGAGGAGGGAAGAGGAGCCGGGGCTGGCGGTGCTGGTGACAGGCGGGCGGTAAAGGGGGTAACATAAGCACTCCGCAACTTTGTATATACACCATACCCCGGCTCGGTGCTCGACGCCGGTGTGGGTCGGGGATGAGAGGGGCAAGCTCCCCCCCCCCCTTCCTCTCACAGCTACACCCCAACCATCTGCGCCCCTCTCCCAAGTCCACAATGCAAATGCCGCGTTTTTAATCTCGTTCCCTTATTTAGGTCAAGCTGGGGGGGGGGGCATCCCGCGCGCTGTGCCTGCGCCGTGCCGCGTCGCACTGCGAGGTGCGAGTCCCTGAGTGCAGTCCTGGTTGTCCTCATAGACAAGGCCCACCGGCCGGTGCACGGCGCCGATGCATGCTGGCGTCGTCCTTCACAAAATCAAGACCCATTCAGCGCTTCAGCGCGAGGCAGGCATTAATTCCAACCCATTCAAATGAAATGCGGCGGCCCGGCTCGCCGGGAACATGCAAAAGGCATAACGGCGACCGGGGGGGAGTCGAACCACCGCGGGGCCCCGCGCCAACCCCAGCTGCGTGCACGTGCAGGGCGCAACGGGTCGACAGTGCGACTGGCAGCATCAGTACCGCATGCCCTGGGTCTCGAGTCTCGATCAATATAGGCCAAGTTGGGCGCTGAGGCTGGGCGCTGAGGCTGGGCGCTGGGCCCGCGAGGAAGGGGCGCCGTACCGCTCGCCGCGCGCCTGGAACCGAGGAACGTGGGGTTGGGGTGGCGACGACAGCGGGACAGGCAACGCACAACGCCGCCACCGCCATGGCCGCCAGGCCAAATAATCGGCAAGGCGGCACGCGGGCCGATGCGACGAGCGGGGCGTTCGTTCACCCTCGGCACCCACGCCTTGGCGCGGCCACCCCCGCTGCCACCACTAACGACCCCCGCTGTGCCCCCCGCGCGCAGCGTGCACGCCGCACCGCTACCCCGCACCCTCACGGCCCCCACACTGGCTGCGTTGCCGGCGCTGCCGAGGTCACCGCCCCAAGTGCTCGTCGTACCCCGTACCAAGGCGTAGCCCCGCCGGGCCTAGCCGTCGGACGTGCGCGTCGACGAGAAAATACTCGCCGAGATGGTGGGAAAGGAAAGAGAGGGGGGGTGGGGTGGAACGCACCGCCATGGTGTGTCCCTTTGCGCCGCCGCCGCCGCCGCGCCTTTCCAGGTGAATTTGTCACACGTCCACTCCGTGACGTCGAGCCGGTCGCAGCCACTCTCCGCGGATACGACGTCACCGACGTCGCGGCGCACCCAGGCGGGCCCCGCGGCGGACCGGCCCACAGTGGGTCAGAGGACCGCTAAGGCGTCCACAATTCTAGACGCTCCAGAGTCGCTGAATGGACTCGAATCGAACATGTGACCCCACCAATGGATTCCCCGTTTGGAGAGCAATCCATTGGTGGGGTCACACGTTCGATTCGAGTCCCGTAGAGCGACTCTGGAGGAGCTCAAAACGCGTCTACAATTTTGATCGCCTCAACGGTCTTCTGACCCACTGTGCGGGTCGTTGTTGTGGCCGGACTGGCCGCGACGTAGTACTTGACTTTCGCGGCACGTCCCGGCCCGGCCGGAAGCGACAAGGTGTCTGTCGGTGACTAAGGTGGCGAGTGACGACACAACGATTCCTCGTTACTAGAGGGCTAGCCCTCTAGCCCTCTACTCTTCACTTCCCGCTTCCAATAACCCCGTCCCCGCCGACAGGATGGGGCCTTACAGTGCGGCGGGAAAAAGACCCTTCATGCCCCGAAATAAAAACAAAAACACGCCAACACAAACAAAGAAAGCCACTCCCGAGGGGAGGAAGGCGCCCCGCCCTCCACAGCAAACCAGCTATACTTACAGTTTCCAGAGTTGTGGATGGCCTTGATGGCCTTCTTCATCTTGGTCAGGCCATCCCGGTCTATGTCCAAAGTCTGCAACAGAAGACAACAGAAGGGGGCGTGTGAGTTGCAAACACGATTTACACACTCCACTCGATCGCTAACCAACTCCCCCCCCCCCCCCCCAGGTTTGCGACCCACGCGCAAAAAAAGCGGCGTTCAAGGTCACGCGCTTTGGCGTCGGATTCCGAAGGATCGTCTCGCTGCGTCTCTCTCGCACCGCCACGGGCCGGCCACGAGTGGGACGGAGACGGACGGAGAGACGATCCTTCGGAGTGGCAGGCGGAGCGGTGCGCAAAGTCATCTCGACGCGACCGAATTCCAATTCCAAGCAACGCCGCCGACGGCGCACTGTTTCGGCTCGACCGCCCCGACGCTCATCGCCACCAATCGCAGTGTACAGTCGCGCAGTGTTGCGTGGTTGCGTGGGCGACAAGACGGAAAGCAATTTATGTCGCCGATCGTACACTGAGAAAACCTTACAAACTATTTTAGGCCTTACAAAGAAAAACAGCTTGTTATAACAAAGTACTTTGAGCCTACATAAGCTTACAAAGAAAATACTTCGTAATTTACGAACTATTTCTTCGTATAACAATGTACATTAGTTTCTATTGTGTATACTCAAAATACTTGGTAACGTTTGAAGCGTGTACAGCACAGATGCACTATCCACAAGCCCACACAAATAAGCACGATTCACTGGTAGAAAAAAGTACGGAAAAAGTAGGGAACATGTCTGGTCAACAATTTGCATGGACCGTCACTTGCCGAGTGCGGAACTTTCTGTACTTTTTTCCGTACCTGTACATAAGCTTATATGGAACAGGTACGGGCTTTCCGTACTTTCATCCGTACTTCCGTACTAGTTTCTTCTGTGCATTTTCCGAACAAAAGTACAGAAATTTTTACAGTGTTCTGCAGAATCGTTTCGTTGCTCTCTGTGTCCCTCGCACACTTACCCTTGATGCGCGACTGTGACAGAGAAAGAGTGACGAGAGACTCTAGAGAATCAGCCTTCCTGTCGGCGTTCAGAGTTCCAGGCCCATCCCCAGGCCTTCCTGTCGGCGTTTAGAGTTCCAGGCCCATCCCCAGGCACGCAGCGCGCGGCGCAGCGGTGTGCGCATTCCAAGACGACACGCCCACCGCCACACCGAGCGCGCAGCCGCGGTCCTGGCGTGGCGGCCCAACGACCCGCGGTGACGTCACGCCCGCCACGCACGCGCGTCGTCACGCCGAGTCACGAAACGTGACGCCGGAGCGTTACGCGGCCGCGGATGCACAACAACGCGCTGCTGCCATCATGGGGGCGTGGCGGCGCGGCGCGGCGGGGTTCGCTGCTCGCCCTGTCCCTCATTACAGACGGAACGGTCGCCGGCTGGAATTTGGAGCGCCCCGAGCACGCTTCGCACATCGCCACCGCCGGGCACGGCCCCTGGACACCCCCGGTCCGAGGGTCCTGCTGGAGGACCACGCTGCACAGTGGGCCAGAAGACCGCTGAGGTGGCAATAATACTAGACGCGTTTTGAGCTCCAGAGTCGCTAAATGGGACTCGAATAGAACGTGTGACCCCACCAATGGATTCCTCGTTTGGAGATCAATCCGTTCGGGTCACACGTTCGATTCGAGTCCCATTTGACGACTCAGGAGCTCAAAACGCGTCTAGAATTTTGGCCGCCTCAGCGGTCTTCTGGCCCACTGTGCGCTGAGCCCCACGGCCGGAATGCAGCGGAAACGCAGCCCCGTCCGCGGCGGAGAGGCCGGCCCAAGGTCGCCGCGCCTCCCTGCAGCAGTGCAGGCACCGCGAGCGGCCGCCAGCACCAAGGACCCGAGCGGCGGCCGAGCTCTAGCCGAGCCGAGGCAAGGCCGTCCGCGCCGCGCGCTGCAAGCCGCCGCCAGGTTATTCACAGGCGAGGCGTGGCGGGCTGCACAATGGCGCGGCAGGTAACCGCGGGGCGTGAACGGCGGGGCGGGGCGGCGAGGCCGCGAGAAACGATCCTATTACTCCCGCGGGGGTCGAGGTTAATTTTACCTTGCGGTCTGAGCCCTTCCCCTCGCGGTGCCCCCGTGGAATACACCATTTACCGGCCGTTTTGCCGCTCCGTCCGGCCGGTCTGTCGTTCCATCGGCCGGCCGGTGTGTTCGATGCCCATCAAGCGGCACCGCGATCATTTCATCTCAAACCACCGCGTCGCCTCGTCCGCGTGCCGGCTGCTAGCATGCTGGCCGGCCTGGGCGGGCCTCCTAGGGCGGGCCTGGCGGCTTCGTCTCTAGAGCGCCTCCCCCCTCCCCTCTTCTTCCACACTGCCCGCAAGTCCTCCCCCCTCCCCTTCCCTTCCACACTGCCCGCAAGTCCTCCCCCCTCCCCTTCCCTTCCACACTGCCCGCAAGTCCTCCCGGAGGCCGATGCCCCCGACGCCCCGCTGCCTCCGCGGCGCCACGGTGGACGCCCTGCGGCCGGTCGGCCGCGCGCCGATCAGGCAGGCATTCGCCACGGACCACCTCAATCCGCGCGTGTGGCGGCGGAGCGGCGGACGCGGGAACGGAGGACGAGACAAGCGCGGCGCCGCTTCAGGCATCGTCCGGGGCCCCCAAAAAACACAATAGGGTACTTCGGTGAAGCGCTGGATCGGAAGTTGAGAAGAAATCAAGAAAAACAAAGTATGCGAAATTAGTGAGAACGAGCGTCTGCGGCGCCGTTCTGCCGCTTCCGCAGAACTAAATTCTCATTCAAGTCCGGCGTTTGATCTTCTTGATTTCTTCGTAACTTCCGTCCCAGCTCTTCTCCGAAGTACACCTTATTTTCAGTCAAGAAGGTCGTCAGAAGTAACAAAAAGTGACTCCGCTCCCGAAAAAGTCACCAAAACGTCTAAAAGTCCGCAAAAAAGTCAAAAAGTCAGAGACAAGTCTGAGCAGTAACCAGTCAAAACAGCCACGGACAATGAATCCCGTCTCCCTTCCCATCGAGCGGCGCCCCGGTAGAGAGGCCCTCCCTCCACCCTCCGCTGTGTCCACCGTGTCCAGCGCGCGTCCGGCAAGCGTCCTGGCGACCGGGAAGCCCGCCAATCTGATTATGCCGTGATGCAACACAATGGCGACGGCGCGCTTTCTCGCTAAACGGCTAGGCCGCCGCGTGACGCGCGGGGCACGGCGACGCCACGGCGACGCCACGGCGACGCCACGGCGACGCCCTTACCTCACGCGCGTGACGGCGAGGACGGCGTGACGGCGGCAGTTACGCGCCGCGGCCGGAGGGCGGAAGCGGCGGCACGGCGCCGCACCGCACAGTGGGTCAGAAGACCGTTGAGGCGGCCAACATTCTAGACGCGTTTTGAGCTCCAGCATCGCTAAAAGGGACTCGAATCGAACGTGTGACCCCACCAATGGATTGCTCTCCAAACGGGAAATCCATTGGTGGGGTCACACGTTCGATTCGAGTCCCATTTAACGACTCTGGAGCTCAAAACGTGTCCGGGATTTTGGCCACCTCAACGGTCTTCTGACCCACTGTGCGGCGCGCCGCCGGCAGAAAGAAAGGGCGCGTCCAGATCGGGTGGAGCAGATTCGTCACTTCCATGACAAAGCCGGCCGGCCGGCCGTGCAGGCGTGGCGGCGCGTTGCACGTTGCACAAGCCGCGCAGAGATAATCGGGAACAAACACGCGCCCCGACGCACAGTGGGTCAGAAGACCGTTGAGGCGGCCAAAATTCTAGACGCGTTTTAAGCACCAGAGTCGCTAAATGGGACTCGAATCGAACGTGTGACCCCACCAATAGATTCCTCGTTTGGAGAGCAATCCATTGATGGAGTCACGTGTTCGATTCGAGTCCAATTTAGCGACTCTGGAGCTCCAAACGCGTCCAGAATTTTGTCCGCCTCAACGGTCGTCTGACTGTTCCACTGTGCGTCGCGGTGCCGCCGGGTGGCACGCAGTTTGCGGTTGCACGCGCGCTGCCGGGGAGGAGTGGGGTCGCCGCGCCGACAAGACGATCGCCCTCTATTTATATCGCGCGGTGGTCGCGGCCCAGAGTGACAAGGCGCAACGGTGTTCCGCGCCCGCCGTGCATGCGCGAGCGCGTGTGTGTCTGCCCGCCGCACCTGCCGCCTCGCGGCCCGCCGGCCGGAGGCTGGGGTGGCCGCGCGGGCTGCATGTGTGTAGCCGTCACCACCAGTGAAAGTACAACGCGACCGCGACCACGCACATGACGTCGACGACGTCGTCACCCGCCTGCTGGCTCGGAAGGCCCGGCCCGCCCGGCTGGGCCCGACCCGGCCAGCCAAATTAGGTGAGTCGGTCGGCCAGTCAATCGGCGTGTCGCTATCGCCGCTGCGGACCGGCAGGCCGTGAGACAGCGCCGCACCGCCAGCGATGGGGCGACGCGCGACGCGGTGCCCACTGCCGGAATCGCGGCCAACACCACCACGGCATACAGTGGGCCAGATGACCGTCGAGGCGGCCAAAACTCCAGACGCGCTGAGCTCCAGAGTCGCTACATGGGACTCGGCGTGTGACCCCCCACAAATGGATTGCTCTTCAAACGAGGAATCCATTGGTGGGGTCACACGTTCCATTCGAGTCCCATTTAGCAAACGTGTCCGGGATTTAAACCGCCTCAACGGTCTTCTGACCCACTGTGCGGTGCCGACCCCCCCCCCTCTCTCTCTCTTTCTCTCCCGAACATCTCTCCAGCACCCAGCAGGGCGCGGCGCGGCGGACGGCACGACCAGTTTCTGCAACGGGTTGTTGTTTGGCACACGGGACGGTTTCCTGCAGGTATCGGGTATGCCGTGCCCTCCTGCCCCCCCCCCCCCTCACTGTTTACTCGGCCCCCACCAGTGCAACGCCGGCAACGCCCACCCTTGACCTTGCATGGAGCTGGCTGCGACGCAGCAAGCGCGCCAGTGTCGTCTGCTGCAGGCGCGCGCGCGCACACACAAACACACACACACACACACACACACACTCACACACGCAACCAACAATGCTCCTCCGCCCTACACCCAGCAGCAGGCACGCGCCCCTTTTTTCCGACTGCAAGAAAATAAACACGCCGTGAGCGGCGCAAGAAGCAAAGGTGCGGCGCGCGCAGGACCGCTGTGCTGGCGTTGCTGTTTACGACGTTTTCAGCGTCGCGGGGGAGGGGGGAGGGAGGGGGGCGTCGCGGAACGCCACGACGTCGTGCTGCGCGCCGTGACGCAGTGACCTTCCATTCCTCCGCCATAGTCTTTAACATCCATACTCGCCGATACCCCCCCCCCCCCCCCCCCCCCAGGCCAGCGCGGCCGGTACGCCGCCCATGGCGCGAGCCGGTAGCCGTTCGCCGAAAAACGCCCTCGCCGATAGAAGGCGAGCGCCGTGCCCGAGCAATGCCCTAGTCGAGTATGGAGATGGGACGGACTTTCCCTCGACAGCGCTGCTGGCTAGCCCTGCCGGCTAGCCCTGCCAGCCCGATCGGCCGAGTCAAGTCCCCAGCCGGCAGCGCCGGACTTTCTTCTCCGTGGGACTGCAGGGCACAAGACTGGCCGGCACAGCCAATCACTTTGCCAACGGAGGGGCGGAGTGGCTTTGCTGGCGATCCTCCTCATCCTCAGCGAGAAGGCGGCCCATAGTGGGTCAGAAGACCGTTGAGGCGGCCGAAACTCTAGACGCGTTTTGAGCTCCAGAGTCGCTAAATGGGACTCGAATCGAACGTGTGACCCCACCAATTGGATTGATCTCCAAACGAGGAATCCATTGGTGGGGTCGCACGTTCGATTCGAGTTCTATTTAGCGACTCGCTGGAGCTCAAAACGCGTCCGGGATTTTGGCCGCCTCAACGGTCTTCTGACCCTCTGTGCGGCCCGTCCAGCCAGCCAAGTGCTTCTCCTTGACGCTCCCGACGCTGCCGGCACTCACGCCAGAGGTGGGCGCCGTGCGAGTAGGCAGTCCCGTCGGGCGTGGCTCCATGCGGGTGGCCTACCCTCGACGGAAATGCGACTCCACGCCCGGCCGGCCCAGCCCACGCCCCAGAAGCTCCGTCATCGCGAGCAGCACGCGCCCAGCAGCAGCGACCGCGGCGGCGCTGGGGGGGGGGGGGGGCGGTGGACTGGACTAGAGGTCAGCGCGGCAGGGTCTCCCCCTCCACCCACCCCGCCACTTGGCCGGCCCCAGCGGGGCTCACAGGCTCACCAGGGCCAAAAGGTTCACCAGCAGGGTTGTTACAAGATTCAGTGTTTCATTTTCCCTGTCATTTCCCTGACTTTTTCATGACCAATTTAGAGATTTTCCCTGGACTTTTGACAAACACAAATTTAATTTTGAATGTATTAAAAATTAATTACAAAGCGATATTTATAATTTGCGCACGGCAAGTATTTTGGCAATAATGAAAATAAGCCAGCGCGGTAGGACCAGTGCTCTATAGGTCATGGTAACAAACAAAGTCGGACATTTTACAATTTTAATTCAATTTTCCATGACCTTTGTGCCGGATTCCCTGACTTTTCCCTGATTTCCCAGACCTCATTTTGATTTCCTGACTTTTCAATGATTTCCAGGATTTCCCTGACTTTTAACAACCCTGACCAGGGCACACAGGCTCACCAGGGCCCACAGGCTCACCAGGGCCCACAGGCTCACCAGGGCCCACAGGCTCACCAGGGCCCACAGGCTCACCAGGGCCCACTGGCTCACCAGGGCCCACAGGCTCACCAGGGCCCACAGGCTCACCAGGGCCCACAGGCTCACCAGGGCCCACAGGCTCACCAGGAGGGCCCACAGGCTCACCAGGAGGGCCCACACGCCGAGAGTAATGGCTCCCCTCCCCTCGACGAGTCAATGGACATCGGCGGCCCCAGCAACGAGTCGGCGTATGCAAACGTGTGGGCGTGAGCATCAACAACAAGGACCCGGTGCTGCAGCCTCCGGGGCGCGGCGCCGCGGCGCCCTGGTGGGGGTGAGGTAAGGCACGGCGCGGCATGGCGCGGCACGGCCCGGCACGGCCTCAGCGGGGTAACGGCCAGGGCACGGCCTACTCTCGGGAACCTGTTTACCGTCTTATCGGAACCTGACTGACCGGGCGCGGGGTGGAGGAGAGGAGCGGCGTGGCGGGGCGTGGCGTCTCGCACGGGGCCAGGCCGCGGGAGTCAAACGGAACGCGAGAGGGAAGGGACATTGGGGGGGGGGGGGGAGGAGGAGGAGGGGGACTGCAATGCAATGCAACCCGCGCAAAGTACAGTGCAGCGTAGCGTGAGTGTGTTTGTAAGGATGCATGTGTGTGCGCGTGTGTGCGTGCGCGAGTGCGAGCCAAGCGGAAAACGGGCACAGCGCCCAAGACGCAGTCGGTGAAACGGCGACGCGACTCGGCGACGTCGTGCCGCCTGGAGCGCGCTGGAACGGAGCCTCGATCTCGACGGACACTTTCCGCGGAGTGTAGGAGACCGCGCCCCGCCCATCAACTAGAGGCAAAGGCCGAGAGCAGAAGCCGACCGCGTCTCTCTCTCCTCTCGGAAATGAAATGCATGGCATGGCGGACTCCAAAAGGTCCTGCAGAGAGAGCGCGCGCGCGCTCGCCCCGCGCCGTCCGGGTGTGGCCGTGGCCCCCGACGTGCAGCCAGCGGGGCGCGGCTGGCGCGGCCGCCGCCCCCTCGAGGGCCTCCGCGTGCAGCCAGGCAGCCACGCCCAGGGGGAGGGCGGACAGGCGCCACCAGCGGCACCCTGCGGTAGTGCAGCAGCATGCAGGCTGCTTGCAGCCCTCGCAGCGCACGCGCCGCCAGCCCGCCGGGGAGCGGCACCAGCCGGGCTAGGCGTCATCCGGGGCGCGGCCGCGGGCCGCCTGGCGTGGTCCGCACCCAAACAAGTCGTTTCTTTCAAGTCGACTCACTTGTTGCAAGTAACTTGTAGTATCTTGAATCAAGAATCGACGTTTTGGGTGTGGCATCGCACCGAGTGCACGCGAGGTGCCGCGCACTTCCCGCCGGGGCTGCGTCAAGGGCTATGTACGTAATCCACTGATATCGACTCCGCGGGCAGGTCGGTCACACACCGCAAACGGCCGGCAGCGGCAGCGCCTTCAGAGCCCATCCTGTACAGTGTGCCCCCCCCCCCCCCCGCCACTCATTAGCAAGGCGCTGCCTCCCCTGTCGCGCGACGGCACCGCGGTCACGTGATCCACCAGGATCCACCGACACCATCCGAGCGTTGCGTCGACCGACTGGGCGTCCGACCTCGCCGTCGGCCGCCCTGCAGCTGGCTGTCCGGACGACGGCCGTGTGGCGGGCTGGCTATCGCCGTGCCTCAGCCGTGCTGCGAGGGGCCAAGCAAGCCCAGCCAGCCCACAGTGGGCCAGACGACCAGCGCAGGCGGCCAAAACTGTGGAGGCGTTTTGAGGTCTGGGGTCGCGAAACAGGACTCGAAGCGAACGTGTGACACCACCAATGGATTCCTCGTTCGGAGAGCAATCCATTGGTGGGGTCACACGATTGGTTCGCGTGCCATTTAGCGACTCTGGCGATCAACACGCGTCTAGAGTTTTGACCGCCTCCTCTGGTCTTCTGGCCCACTGGGCGGCCGCGCCCGTGCCGACGAGACGCGACAGCTGGAAAGCGGAAGTTCCAATTGTGCCATATTCCGTTCGCCCTGCCAGCCGGGCTGGCCGCCTGGCGGCCCAACGCGCTCTCATTAGCCGGCATTAGGGCAGGCGGGCAGGCCCAGCTGGCATCGCTTGGTGCATGCGCCGCCCACGGCGGGCCTCCACGGCGCGCAGCCATAAACGCCCCTTCCTGTGTCCACAGCGGCCTCTTCAAGGCCTTGTCAGCGGTGCGCACTGGGGTTGCCTTCCGCCAGGGGCAGGGCAGGGCTAGTGCCGACAGGTGCAAGTCCCTTCAGTGCCCCCTCCACCGGCCCCGCCCGCCCGCCTGGCGCTATTCACGGCGTTTCGCTAATCTTAGCCGCGGTGCGCCCCGCCAAATCCGCCGCCTGCAAGCCTGCGGGGCGCAGCGGGCTCTGCCTCGACTCCAACGCGCCCACCCCACGGGGCGGGAGGCGGCGCGCTGGAGACTGCAAGCGGACGCGGCCCGCTCCGCGTGGGCCGGGCGACGCGGCCGGCCGGGTCGGCCCAGAGAAAGTGGAGGCGAGAAAGGCCGGGCGACGGCGAGGTGACAGCGCCCACGGGGAGGTCGTCAAGGCCCTCCTCCAGGCCAATAAAACACTCGGCCGCGTCTCCATTCACAATCGTCCCGAGCGCGCCCTTGGACCGGCACACGCCCAGCCGTCTAAATCCGAAGAATAGTTTTGTCGCTCTGTCGCTCTCGCACTCATGGGGCGTCCCGCAGGGGTGCGAGAGAGACAGAGCGACGACACCATCCTCCGGATTCAAGGCAGCAGATGCAGGGCGTCCGGGCCGCGGCCCACGCACAACGGCCAGGACGACGACGACGTGGCGCAACCGCGGCGTGGCGGAGACCAGCGCTGCGGTGGTCAGCGGCGCAGGACAGCGCGGCGGCACACCTGACCAACAAGTGGAGGAAGTGTGCTCCCCCCCCCCCCCTCCCTCGCCCCTTCCGGCGGGCCCGGCCCGAGGCCCGGCACGGAATGAAAGAAAGGATACCGACCGGGCGCGCCACCTAAACGGACTCCGCGACGACGCACCGCACTCCGTGACCACCACGTTCCAGTGCGTGCGCGGCCCAGCCAGCCCACAGCCAGCCCACAGCCAGCCCACAGCCAGCCCACAGCCGGCCCACAGCCGGCCCACAGCCGGCCCACAGCCGACCCACAGCCGGCCCTCAGCCGGCCCTCAGCCGGCCCACAGCCGGCCCTCAGCCGGCCCACAGCCGGCCCACAGCCGACCCACAGCCGGCCCTCAGCCGGCCCACGCCGCCGGCCCTTCCGGCCAGACGCAATGCCGCGCAATGCAGTGCGACCCCACTGCCGCGCGCCGCACAGTGGGTCGGAAGACAGCGGAGGCGGCCAAAATGCCAGACACGTTATGAGCTCCAGAGTCGCTGAATGGGACTCGAATCGAACGTGTGACCCCACCAATGGATTGCTCTCCGAACGAGGAATCCATTGATGGGATCACACGTTCGACTCACAACGCGTCTAGAATTTTGGCCGCCTCAACGGTCTTCTGGCCCACTGTGCGCGGGTAGCCCTCTGCTGCCCCCGGCCGGTCGGGGCGGCCGCGCGTGACGCGTGACGACCCCGAGCAGACTGCACGGCCAGCACCGCCAGCACAGCGTCCTCCGCCTCCCTCGCGCTACGAGTGCGAGGGGGACACAGTGACGAAAACCATGTGGGGAATCGGTCCGCACACTCAGAGATTTGTTTCACATCAGGAACGAAAACTTCAGTGCCTCCCGCGTGGAAGGATCAGTAGTTAAACTGCAATTAAAACTGCAGTGGCTCATCTGCAGTTTCTTTCTGTAGTTCTTTTCTTCCCTTAGATTGTATTTGAAGTGTTATCAATTTTGTATTGTCCGCTGCAGTCAGTAATCTGCTTTGAAGTCGACACAAACTGTCCTTTAACTGCATTTTTGCTGCCAGATCCAACTGCAGTCTAGATGGGCATTCCGGAATGTAGTTGAAACCTCAGCTAAAATTCGCTTTATTTTCAAACGCAAGTGTCGATATCAAATATACTTCTGAATTGCTCTTGTCTTACACATGGAGAGTAAAGACAAGTATACGACATATACAGTCCCAGGCTCAATTTGGAATGTAGACAAAAACTACAATTTAAGTTTATCACACTAGAAGTCAAAGTGTACTTCCAACTTCACCCTGAATGTCCTTTCAAGTGGCTGCCTTGGAATGATTCAAATCACCTAAATTTCGCCGAGTGAAACTCCGCACTGCTTCCAAATCGTTATGTTTTGACAATTGCCGGGGAAATTCCCGGAGGAGTGGCCCGCGCCGAGCGAGGAGCTGCTGTAATCCCTCGTCGACCTGCGCGCGCGGGCATGGCCAGTGGCATCGCCCGCGCTGGAGCCAGACTCTCAGACGTCTCCGTAGCGCAATTGGCAGCGTTGCGGTCCGACAGCCCGGAGGTCCGGGTTCAACTCTCCATCTGACTATGACAAATTACAATGACGAAGAAAAATAAAGGAAGCTACTGAGGGAGGGCAATTAACAATGCCTTCAAATCCAAAAAAAAAAAAAATTTTTTTTTCGCAAAACAACATTTTTAAAGAAACTGTCAGGAACTGTCCAAAAAACTGCAGTTAAAACTGGAAACGTCCGAAATAAGTACTGCTTTTTTTGCAGTTCAGGTGCAGTTAAGTGTACTTAAACTGCATTTTAATTGCAGTTAACTGCACTCGAACTGCAGCTGGTTATCTGAAGTTAGACTGTGGTCAATGCATACTTCAAACTTCAAACAAAATAGCGCATTTGTGAACACTTTAAGAACAATTGAGTGACACTTCAACTACCCTCCTTATTCACTGCAAAGTATAGTGTGATTTCAGTTCCTGGGTACAATTCAGATTGCAGATTCTCCCACGCGGGCTGTGTGAAGGTTGGACAGATGAAACACATCTTGGTCCCAGACACCAAAGTTTGGGTTCCAGGCATCAAAATTTTCCGTTTCAGCGTTTAACACCTTTGCACCGAAGCCTAACCTAACCTTCAGCCGTTACGAGAACATGGTTCTCGTACCGGCGTGAAGGTGTTAAAGGTTTGATGCCTGGAAACCGAAAATTTGGTGACTGTGTTCAGGTTGGACGGATGGAACACATTTTGATCCCGGAGACCGCAGTTTTCGTTCCTGATGTGAAACAAGATTTCTCAGTGCACCCGCACTCGCCCATCCCCAATCTGTATTTTCTGAGTGGCACTGCTGTTTCTCACTGAGAGCGACCGGCCGGGCGGCGCGTCGCGTCGCGTCGCCGGGGGCCCCGGTCCCCCTCGGCCCCCTCGGCCTCTCTCTCTCTTTCTCGCGCGCGCGATGGCAGCGGAGTAGGGTCCTAACGTGGCCGGCCAGCCAGGCCAGCGCGGTGCAGCGGCGGCTGCGGCGGCTGCGGCGGACGCACTAGAGAGCAGTTGGCAACGCTGCGGCGCGGCCAAGCGGCCGGGCGCGGCAGGGCCAAGGCAAGGGCCCCGCTAGAGAGAGAGAGAGAGGAGGGAGGCGAGGAGCCAGGCGGCCTGCTGTTTCCCGGACAGCGCCAAGCTCGGCCAGCTGCAGCAACCCCTTCCCGACGGACTGCAGCCTGGATGCTGTCCCGATAAGGCCGAGCCGAGCCCGCCGAGCCGCCATCCGACTATACTCGCTCGGGGCGGGCCGCGCCAGCCGCGCCCATTGTCCGGCAGCGCCACCCCGCGGCCCTCATCGGCCGGACAGTAGTAACGCGCAGCGCACAGTGGGAGTGGGTCAGAAGACCGTTGAGGCGGCTCCAATTCTAGACGCGTTTTGAGCTCCAGAGTCGCTAAACGGGACTCGAATAGGACGTGTGACCCCACCAAAAGATTGCTCTCTCCAAACGAGGACTCCATTCGTAGGGGTCACGTTCGATTTAAGTCCCATTTAGCGACTCTGGAGCTCAAAGCGCGTCTAGAATTTTAGCCGCCTAAACGGTCCTCCGACCCACTGTGCAGTGCAGGCGGCGAGACGCTCCTCCTCGACGACCTTGTTGGCCCGGAACACGGTCCAGCCGCCACCTGGTTGCCCCCCGGCCGCCCCCACGCCACCGAGGCGATCGCGCGTCCACAAGTCCACAACTTTCCCATTCAATCGCATTCACTCCCAGCGCCTCGCCTCGCCACGCCCCGCCGTCTTCACAAACTTGTCACAGTGTGGCTTTAGCCGCTGCTTCCGCCGTCGAACAATAAAACAGGAGGGAAAGGGCACAACGTACTAGATCGAAAAACGGGCCTAGCGTATCTCGGCGTGGGGCTCGTAGATCGAAAACCCGCCTCAACGAATGAAATCGAAATCAACCGCCGATCGGTGTGTCCAGCCTCGGCGACGAGGGGGCAACCACTTCGTATGTTTGGGGACACAAGATTTCTAAAGGGAAGAGATTTCTACGGATTTCGCAAGATTTCAGACGATTTTAAGCCCTAAATTTGCTTGTTTTTTGCCTTTTGGGGGAGGGAATATTCCCGATTACCACAGATCTCTGGCGCTCAAGGGGACACATGATTTCTTGAGTGGTTGCCCCCTCGCTCGGCGACTCGATGGTAGTACTGTTTACTAGGAACCCGGGTGGTGCGATGTACCTGAGTACGGCGCAGCCCGCACGCCGTATAGGCGAGGCAGGCGGTGCCCCACACGGCGCCCGACTGCCACATGGTGCGCGGCAAGGTGTTAATTACGGCCGTGTCGACGACGCGAGCACGCAGGAACACACACACACGGACGGGGCTGTTATCGCGAACGCACA
This sequence comes from Stenchaetothrips biformis, assembly GCA_030522485.1. Lineage (NCBI taxonomy): Eukaryota > Metazoa > Arthropoda > Insecta > Thysanoptera > Thripidae > Stenchaetothrips > Stenchaetothrips biformis. The sequence goes on from CM060090.1 coordinate 1,315,970, forward strand.
GAGATGAGCGCCTATTGCTGGTCTCGGGCCTCCTGGGGCGGGGCACCAGAACACCGGGAGAGCGACAGCCGTTTCCGGCCGAAGGAAGGACGACGCGCTGGCAGGAGGAGGAGGATGAGATAAGGGTAATCAAAGACGATAGTCATCGGCAGCTCCCGGTGTCGGCGCGTCCGTCGGCCGGGATTGGGATCCTCGACGAACGGCACATGCCCCGCCCCGTTCACGGCCCGGAGCAGCGCTGCCGCCGGCTCTGCTTCGCCGCCGCGACGCGAACCAGGCGCCGCGCCGCAGGGATTTGAACCCACGCTGACGCGCGGCGCGCGTGGGATGCAATGCACGCCGAGAGCAGACACACACAATGGTGCATGCGGTACGCGCTGGCGTGCTCGGCCGGCCCGATCCGCTTCTCATTTAGCCGAGCGTGCGAAAGCGCCGGGTGTGCATGCTGAGTACGAGGAAAGCCGGATGGCGTCCGCGACCTCCACGACGGCGCACAGTGGTTCGGTAGACCGCGCAGGCGGCCAAAATTCTCGACGCGCTTTCAGCTCCAGAGTAACTCTAAACGGGACTCGAATCGAACGTGTAACCCCACCAATGGATTCCTCGTTTGGAGAGCAATCCATTGGTGGGGTCACACGTGCAATTCGAGTCACATTTAGCGCCTGTGGAGCTCAAAACTCATTTAAAATTTTGGCCGCCTCGACGGTCTTCTGACCCACTGTTCGGGGCCCAGCCGGCCGGCCGGGGGTGAAGCGAGTCTTCGGCGCAGTGGGCGCGTCCAAGGCGTCCAGCGCTGCAGCGGGCACCACGAGCACGACGAGCAGCGCGGCGCCCCGGGCCGTCACGACGGCGGTGCGCACAGCCGCACAGCCAGCCAGCCCTCCACGCGGAGGGCGTCCAGCAGCGCCACCGCGTCTGCGCGCCCAATTCGCTGTCACGCGTGCGGGCGTGTTTTGGCACGCCTGCCTGCCTGGCCGCCTTCGGACGACGGAAAACGGAGCGGGCCTCCCAGCGCACCGTGGGCCAGATGCTCGGCGCAGGCGGCCAAAACTCTAGACGCGTTTTGGGCTCCAGCGTCGCTGAACGGGACTCAGACCGAGCGTTTGACCTCACCAATGGATTGCTCTTCAAACGAGGAATCCATTGGTGGGGTCAAACGTTCGGTTCGAGCCCTGTTCTAGCGACTCTGCAGCTCAAAACGCGTCCCAAATTTTGTCCGCCTGCGCCAGTCTTCTGGCCCACTATGCAGCAGCGGCTCTTCCCCCGGCGGCCTCGCCTCCGCCCCTCCGCCGCGAGATGGTCATGGCCATCATGGCCGTCGCCGTCATGCCCCTCGCCTTTCTCGCACACCTCGGATTGATGCCGTTAGGAACGTGTCCGCCGGGTTCGTGTCATGCGGTCCGGCCAGACAAACACGTCCTGCACGCCCCGCCCCGCCATCCGCGACGCCATCCGCAGCGTCACGTCAGTCACGCCTCGCAGCTTCTCATTTTGCTTTTGTTGTTGTTATTTTGCCGTTTAGTTTCACGAAGCGCCGATGCGCGCGCGGTGCGGTGCGCGGCCGTTCCCGCGGGAGCCCCGTGTCCACGCTCATAGCCTCCTCTACCGTGCGAGACTGGGCGTGGCGGCATGAGCCGCTATAGGGCCGCTAGGGCCGCTAGGCTGGCGCGCCGCACCGTCTCATTGTTTGCGCTTCACACAGATTAGCCGGCAGTGTACCGCCTCAGCCTCGCCGCCCTGGAGCCCTGGAGCCGCCCGGAGTCCAGTCCACTCCCTCGACGGCAAGGTGGCGGCCGCAGCTTCCAGCAAGCTCCAGCCAGCCAGCTCCAGTCAGCCAGCCAGCTCCAGCCAGCCAGCCAGCTCCAGTCAGCCAGCTCCAGTCAGCCAGCTCCAGCCAGCCAGCTCCAGCCAGCCAGCCAGCTCCAGCCAGCCAGCTCCAGCCAGCCAGCCAGCTCCAGTCAGCAAGCACCAGCCAGCGAGCTCCGGCAGGGGAAGTCCACACTTTGGCGCGACTCCAGCGACGCGGCCGCACTTGGCAGCAGCGTGGCTGGGCAGGCGAGGCTAGGCAGAGAGCCCCACGGCCGCGCGGCCCCGCGGCGGGCCCATGCTGTGCCTAGCTGTGCCTAGCTGTGCCTAGCTGTGCCCAGCTCCGCCTGCCTCATCAGATCCGGTTTGCGACCCCGCCCCACCCCGCCTCTCTTTCTCCTCGCCACGCAGTGGACCGCTAAGACATATCCTGACCCCAGGCGGGGCCGCGGCGGGCGCGGGCACGGCACGCAACGCGGGGAAGGGGCGGGCCGTTTCACCGGCACGGCGCCGCGCCCAGGCGACGCGCCGAGGGGTCCACCACTGTAGTAATCCTGTGTACTTTTTGTCCAGTAATCATTGGTAATCACATGCCAAAACTGGATATATTCGCTGTTTTAATGGGCTTTTGGGGGGTTTCCTCATGAAAATAGGCAAAAAGTGTTCGTAGCTGGCCAAAATTATAGAGTTTTTTGAGATTTTTGTAGGTAATCACTGGTAATCGGTAATCCTGTGTACACTCCTGAGCTGAGTGGTGGACCCCTCGCGACGCGCACAGCGAGCGCACACAGGCCCACCATCGCACCACCCCTGCAGAGGATGACAGCCGTGACGCAAGTCGTACCCCACTGCGCACTCCGTAGGGCCAAGCCGACGGCCTTCGGGGCCTTCGGCAAGGGCAAGGCCGGAAATAGCACGCGGCGCGGCACGGCCGGGCACGGCGCACAGTGGGCCAGAAGACCGGCGCAGGCGGACAAAACTCTAGACGCGTTTTGAGCACCAGAGTCGCTAAATGCGGACTCCAACCGAACGTGTGACCCCCACCAATCGATTCCTTGTTCGGAGAGCGATCCATCGGTGGGGTCACACGTTCGGTTCGAGTCCCATTTAGTGACTCTGAAACTCAAAAACGCGTCTAAAGGTTTGGCGGCCTGCGCCGCTCTTCTGGCCCACTGTGCGGCGCGGCGTGGAAGAGGGCCAAACGGTCCGACCCGCTCGCTCGCACCGAGCCCTGCCTTGCCCGCCCTGCATACGCCGCCCGGTGGAAAGTGGGAATCAGGTCGAACGTCGCGAGTCGTCTCGTGGCGGTGCGGTACGGCGGCCGGGTCAAGCGTCAGGCAGGCCTCACCTGGCCGGCGGACGGACGGACGGACGGACGACAGACAGACGGACGGACGGACGGAAGACAGACAGACAGACAGACAGACAGACAGACAGACAGACAGACAGACACAACTCCAGCGCCTGCACGGTGGGCGTTCTACCCCACCTGCCCCGCCCGCCCCGGCGGAGGGTGCACAATAGCCTGACAAATCGGACGCTTCCGCCTCCATTCCGCCCGCAGTCCCGCCGTCCGTCCGTCCGTCCGTCCGTCCGTCCCGCCCGCCCTGCCGGCCCTGCAGCGCCAACCCCTGGGAAGTCCGCCGTTCACCGCCTCCTCCAACAACGGCGGGCGACTTGTTGCCCATCGACTGATTTGTCACGCGATACCGCAGAGAAGGCGAGCGGCAAGCGATGGAGCAGATGCGCCTCGGGCAGCCGCAGCCGCAGCCCAGGGCCTTACCGGGCCCCAGGTGTGCGAGGCAAGGGGGGCGGGGGCGGGGGCGGGGCCGCGGCGACAGCTCCTGCCTGCCTCTCCCATCCTAAGGATGCCCAGTGGTGGACACAACGAGACGATTTCCACCACGGACGCCCCTGGATCGGGGGGAGACAAGAGGGTCGAACTTTTATCGGACTCGATGAAAGGGTGTACATATCCATAAATGGGCAGCCTGTCAAGGGGGCGGTCTGAGCGTCCAGGGGGGCGGGGGCACATTGCAACAACAGAACGGCAAACTGCACGTTCACACTGCCTCATTCGAATGTCATTAGTTTGAGGGGGGGGGGAGGGTCACACTACAATACAAGGTTCAAAAATTCAAAAAATTAGAAAGAAAGGGGTAAGACATGATCCGGGAGACAGTTTAAGCGTCAAACCGAGCAGTATATTAGTGATGCTATAACAGGAAATGGCGAGTCCTACAGAGGACAAAAATCAGAAATTCCTAACAAAAATTGGATTGATACATATTAGGGCATTTCATAGGATTTCTCCATAAATTTGGAAAGTTAGATTAATTTCACCACAACCAGCAGTGCAGTACCAAGCAATTGAGAAAATATTCAGCTTCACGCAAAATTGCAACCGAACAAAGTCGTTCATAAGTGACAGTTGCACTGATAGAAACAAAAACATAACCTCATCAACGCAAATTGACATATTGCCAATTTGGGCAATAAACAAATTGCGCGATAAATTTTAGCGACAGAATCAAAAATTTACCCCTTTGCTGATTGTAATAAACCCAAATTCAAAGGTATGTTCATATAAAAATCGGTTCCACCATTCATTTGAGAGACAAATCAATGCACCAAAGTTGTCACCTAACCCAACTTCGCCCGCCCTCCCTCTCGTTCCAAGCGCTCGCGGCGCCCCTACACTTTTCAAACGCCCAAAAATTGTGAAGCAAGTACTCACCTCCTCCAATTGGCTGACGGTCGTGCGACATTGTGGCATACGAGACACAAATGTCGAGGTGGTCGGAGAATTGTAATCCTCACGGGTCTCCTCCACAAACTCATTCACACTTATCAAGCCTGGCATTGCGACGGCTTTTCAAACACAAATTAAGAGACACAGACGTTGAACGCACAGGGGACTACATCTGAACAGATCCAAACAGCACTGAACACGTTCCGAGGGGCACACGGAGGGCGAAATCACGACAACGGAGCGAACAAAACAATCGCCATTTCAAGTTTATCTCCGATACTTGACGTACCGAGAAGTATAGAGGCGTACAACGGTCGCTGTAAACGGCACACGGGAGCGTAGGCCACTGATGCCAACTCGAAGAAGCCGAGCAGCCGAGCTCCTCCCAGTTTATCTCTGGCCGCTAGATGGCGCGTCAGTCGCTCTGTTGCTCGACGAGCTTGGCCGCACCACCGCCAGACCGCAGCACCAGCCAGCGCGTGTCCGCGCGTGCCTTTTGTTGCCGGTCCCCCCCCCCACTCTCCCAGGCGGTTGTGCTTCCCTGGACAAACAAAACAAAACAAGTAGGCGTCCCCGTCTCCCCGTCTGCTGCAGTCTGCTACAGCCGGCACTTCGCACTTACTTGCCATTTCCATTCCCCATCGTTTTCTCGCTGTGGAATGCCCCACTGACGCCTGCTCCTGTGCCGCGGTGCCGCTATCAAGCAAAATTGCCGTTTGGTTCATATATTTAGTAGCAAGCAAGGCCCAGGGAAAGTTATCTGGTTTGACAGTTGTTTGACAGCTCTGCAAACAGCCGCTATGGCACAACAGGATCGCGACCTTTTCACCAACCTTTGTAATTCGAATAAATTACCTGTTGACCAGAACGTTTTAAGAGCTTTATCTAACAACAGGTAACTCATGACCTGGCACATTTCCTGTACATGAAATAAATTGTAGACTGAAACGCCACTTCTCTTTGCAGCTTGGCATCTCTTGACCTGTCTGGCTTTAGCTTGACGAAAGAGACATGTGAAATAATATCAAAAGTCCTTTTAAATTCAACATCTTTTCTGCATCTCAACTTTACCGATTGTTTACTTCCTCCTCGAGGACTTTCATACATACTCAAAAGTTTGTCTCATGTGTCCTGCCTTACGTCGTTGGACTTGAAAGGAAACAACATATCAGGCAATAGTATAAGCAAATTAGGTCAGATGATTTCGAGTAACTCATCAATTAAAAAGTGAGTGTTGTGGTCTGCTTCATCACTAAACTCCATTTCAATTACTATATGTCAAATTTAATCTTTTTTTATCTTGTATATTGTATCTTTTCATGTATATACGCTGTAGGAACTTTTACAGTTTGTAATTATTTATTCTTATTCTTTTCCTATCCTAGACTTAATCTTGAATGGAACAGCCTGGGTCTCTTTCCTGACTCTTTTAAGGACTTTTGCTTAGGACTAGCAAAGAACACTTGTCTAGAAACTTTAGACATTCAAAACAATCGACTTACCCCAGAGTGTGCGTCAATGCTGAGCAATGCTCTCACTTCAAATACTGCTCTAAAATCTCTTGGTATGTGGTATTTGAAGTTTTAATTTTAATTTGGGTTTTACTGACTCTAAGCCAAAGAAACACTGACCTTATTTCAACAAAAAGAAAAAGTTTTTTGAAACTTGCATTATGATGAATATTTTTGGCAGATCTCCGTTGGAATGAAATAGGGTGGCAGGGTGGACAGTACATATATGAAGCATTGCAAAATAATAATTCATTAGACAACGTTCAGCTCCAAGGCAATTGTATAACTGGAGATATTCTCCAAGCTATTGGTGAGAAGCCACTAGAATTTCTTATTTAATCATAAGACAATTTTTTAACCCTTCAGAAAATGACTCAAAAATCTCTTTTGTACAATCCTTTTATATAACCAGACCAATGTGCCACTCACAACCTTTCCCGCCACAAAGTGATGCAAGAGTGCTCTGTTCGAAATAATCTCCTTGCAAAGCATGTGAGACGAATTGAAGCTAAGCGCTCCCTTCAGATTGAGAGTCTTGCTAAACAGAATGAGGAGATTATCAAGTAAGGCCAAAATTACTATTACATCGGTATAAATATCAGAAGAATCAAAAATTCCTTGGGTTTTTTCAGAGAAACAGAAATAAGGCTCAGTAGTGTTGAAGAAGTTCTAAATGAAAAGAATGCAGCATTGGCAAATGCTCAAGTACAAATTAAATCCCTACAAACCGAATTGAGGAAACTGGAAAACACAAATGAAGAACTCCAAAGCCTTTTCAGTGATGAGGAAGAGAAACGAAAATGTCTAGCAGAGAAGCATCAAGCAGCTTTAGATAAGCTTAAAAAAGTAGTTTTTGGCATTATTATTATTGTTATTGTTATCATTATTAGGATTGTACCCAATTTTTTATAACTATCTTTAATGTTTTTAGAAACACAGTGAGGATCTTGATCTTATGTCAGAGCAGATGCTGTCCATGGAGAGCAATCTATCGGTTGAAAAGTTGAAAGTTTCTGAATTGAGTAAGAAACTGATGGTTACAGAAGATGAGGTGCGCAGGCTGCAAGAAAATCTAGACGGCCTATTGGAAATTGAGCGGAAGAGGCATAAAGGTTCTTTTTCACTGAGTCATTTTAATACATATGTATCAGTAATCAAGTGGTTATTTATTTTTATTTAAATATTTTTTCTGCAGAAACCATGGAATCAACTATGAGAGACAGTGAGGGAAAATTTGAAAGAGCTCAGAAAGATTTTGATGAGAGAATGAGAACATACAAATCAGATGCCCAACACAACCAACAGCGTTTGACAGAGCGCATATCATTACTAGAAGCTAATATTTTTGATCTGGAAAGGAAATTGTCGGAGCAGTCTTCTCATACTGCACATATGTCCCAGGAACTAGCACGTTCAGCAGAGATAACTGCTCTTGCAGTACAAGAGGCTAGAGAGAAAGAAGTAAGTAAACTCAAACATCCTATTTGGAAGTTAAAAAAAAAAAAAACAACCTTTCTCTTAGTCCCATGCACATGTCAATTGCAGATGGCTAGAATTAAAGTGCTTGAAGAAAACTTTGAAGCTGCTCGAGATGGAAGGCTTAGAGCTGAGAAACAATTGGAAACAGTCCAGCACAACCTGAGCCAAGTTCAGGAACAGAATAGCAGCTTAATTGCAGAACTAGGAGAACCTCAAAGGAAATTAACATTGCTGCATGAGGTTTGTTGGCTTTTGGTTTTATTATATGTTCTATTCCAATCATCTCTAACAATATTTTTGATTCTGCAGGAGCTTAGTCGAGAACGAGAAATTGTGTCTCGATTAAGGGTGGAGAAAAATGAGGAGGTAGCTCGAGCTGACAGTCGCAAAGCTGAAATTGATCGTTTACAGCTTGAACTTACCAACCTTAACAGACAAATAAGAGACATAAGGAGTCTCAATTCAGCTAATGAAGAGAAGTGGAAAGAAGAGAGAACTAAACTACAAGTTGATCTGTTCCATAAAGAAAAAGAGATTCAGAGAATAAGGTAAGAAATTTTAGATTTTTTTCATCTATTTTATTAGCTACTATGGTGATGATAAAGTGATGTCATAAATTTTGGAACTCGGTTGCAGGTCTGAAGAAATAGAGAGAGCAGGAGCTTTATACTCAGCGTTTACCAAGTATCTTGGAAACGTACACCCCTCCACAACATCTTTTTGAAAAACTGGAGTGCCAGTTTCTATTCTAGTTTGTGTGGTTTGCTTCGTGCACTGAGTGGTGTGACTCACTTACACTGATTGCAATGAATGTAACTGAGTGTAATCTAGTTTGAGGTCTCATTCAATGAAATATGGCATGAACATGAAGTACTGGACTCACCATATTAATATTTTACTTTGCACTTTATTAATAAATTTACAGACTGTTTTTCTATATAACAATTTACATTATAATTCATATCAAATTTATACAAAAGGAACTAGAAAAAGCTCTTAATAAGAATCAAAGAATACTATATTAAGAGAGTTCATATTTTTTAAGATTGTACAAGAATACATCTTCATCTCCAAGGCCAAGTAATTTCAGGCATGGATGATAGAGAAAAAATAGAATAAATTAACAAGTCTTTCAATGCATTTGAACAATTGATACAACACACTTCATTCATTATTATAAATAGTTGAAATATGGCAAGGATGAGCTGTGTTTGAATTGGATGGATCTTTGATAATCCAATCTTCTCTACCACAGTCACTCGGAAACCTTCATTTACAATTATTGTGTGAAAATCCTCCAATCCAAATAAATATAAGAAGCAGTATTGCTTCCACTCAAATGAAAACATGACAAATAAAAACGTGACTAGTTCAATTTTTTTAATGCTTAAAAAATTAATTAAAAAAACGGTCTGGTCTGGTGACATTGCTTTAACAGCTAACTTTTTTAAAGTAATAAAATCAAAGTCTTTGAGCTTTAACAAGAATTAAGTTAAAATGGCAATATCTAATGCAGTCTCAATTATTGGAAATAAGGAGGTATAAAAGAAATTATTCACTTTGATTCTTAGTATCAGCATGATCCAAGATCTATAAGAATAGAGGAGCCCTTTTGGGTCATCAGACTTGTAAGTCTTTCCTTCAAAGTTAGAAGGAATTGTGTGAAGCCTTCACATGAAAGCTGTACACACATATTGCTAACAGGTCTTAACAACATCACATCACATGGAAAGGAAAATGGCACAAAATTGATACAAGGAAATCAAACTTTAAAACTTTGAAAAATCTTGAGGTCACAATGAGGACTTTGTAATACATTAATTGTATAAAGCACTTCGAGTTGATCTTAAGGTAATGCAACACATCACAACTTCTTCTTTTTGAAAGAAAAGGTAAGATCAGTGAGTCACACAGTTAAGTCTTAATTCAAATCACAACTGAATAATTAAGAAACAGAATCAACAAACAAGTGCACTCCCTCACATGAGGCCTTCAAAGGACATGATTCCAATAAAATGCACTAAATGGAGACTAATGTCCCTCCTTAAATTATTAAGATAGAAGACACTTACACTTATTTACAAAAAATATTTTGGTACAAATTAATATACAATTTAATGCATTTTATTGCACATGACTGAAAACCTCCAACACCCTTGACATACAATAGGCTTCATCAAAAGAGATGGATTCTCAGATATAAGGCCTCTTGGGTCTGAGAGAAACAGAATTTCATTCCTACAATTCAATTACAATAACTACTATATACAATTGCATTCGTCTCTTTGAAAAAATACAATTCTTTAAAGAGAGAGATGTATTGTCAGTTAGTGTCTGCAAAGACACATTTGAAGACAGTCTCACATTTATCAAGGTACAAGAGACATAACAGGAACTGAAGAAAGTTCTGGTGACAGAACTCTTCTTTCATGTTATTCCACTGGTTTCACTTGAGCCATGATCTTGCCCTCCCACAGAGGAACAATATCATTATCGTCAGTTATCTCTTCCTGAATAACTTTCATGTCCAACTCTTCACACTCTGTTTTAAAAAAGTACCTGAAAATAGCCAAGGGAGAAACGGTTAGACAAGACGAACAGAGAAATCATTGAGAATTATTCTACACAGTCCAAACATTTTTGTCAAACATTCAGGCATAACAATACCAACCTGAAGTTTCCTTTTTTCGGCAGGTACTCTTTAAACTGCTTCAGAGTAACGGGCCTGCTAGGAATCTTCGTCCGATAAGGAAACTGCTCTTCACAGAAGGTGAACACCACTGTGGTGCAGTCCTGGGCCTCGACGGCAGGCCGCGCCGGACGCGCGGTCCTCCGCAAGGTGGCAGGGTTGGAGTGCGCCGAGGCCTCGACGACCTTGCTGCTGCCCACGGTGTACCTGAAGTCCAACATCAGCGATCAGCGCTCGGTCCGACGCGAGAAAATGACAAGATAATGGAAACGGAAAAGCATCCGTTGGCTTACCGCGGCCTGCGGTGGCCGTCGTCCATCAGACGGCGCCTGGCTTCCTCCAGCTGCGTGGCCGTGTGGGGCTGCGGCAGGGGCGGCATCGAGGGGTCGGCGACGAAGGGCTGCGCGGGGCTCACGGCGCCGCACCCGCTCACGGGCATGGGCACGGGCATGGTCATGGGCATGGGCATGGCGCGCTCCAGCGAGTCGGAGCGCGAGGCGTGCGCACCGGTCGTGGACGCGGCGCCCGTGGAGCCCGACTTACGGCTGTGCCGCGCGGCGATGGGCGAGGTGGCGCTGGGACCGCGCTCGCTGCGGTGCCCGCGGTCGCGGTGCTTGGAGGAGGTCTCGCTGCGGGCATGCCAGGAGCCCTCCCCCGTCGCCGACGTCTTCTCCCGCTCGCTCTCCAGCAGCCAGGACAGGACCTTGCTGTCTTTGAGCTGGGTCGGCACGCCCGGCACGCCCGCCTGCGCGGCCGGCTGCGAGTCCGACACCACGGACACGCCGCTGTCGCCCTGGTCGGCGAGCGCCTTGCGGCTGCTGGACGAGCGCCGGTACGTGCCCTGCCTGTCCTGCCGGTCCTGCCTGTCCTGCCGGTCGCGGTACCGCGACATGGCCGCGGCGTCGCGCTCCCGGTCCGCGTCGCGCGCGTCGCGGTACGCCTCCTGCTTGAGGGTCTCCACGTAGTCGGGCACCGACTTGCTCTTCGGCACGTGGTGCTTGTGCTCCGAGATGGGGCCCTCCATGTAATCGTGGACGTTCCCAGAGTCGGAAGAAAAGGTGGAGAACACGTCCTGGAGAGAGGGAATGAGCTCGTTAGCGAGGGCTTCTTTAGAGAGTGAGAGGGAAATCGGGGCCACAAGTCAGGCCGGTGGCCTTCAGCAACTAAGGGAAGTCCCTGCACTGCAACTCACCTTTTCTTTCCGGACATGTCTGGAACTATAACTGGTTCGAGTTTGATAAGGGTGGGGCACGGGAAGGGGTGCCTTGGGGGGTGGAAGTAGAGTAGAAGCTGCTGTTGGAACTCGTCTCCTGGAGTCTGGGCTTTTGGGTCTCGGTGAGCTAAACCCAGGGGATCTAGAGGGCGTCAGATCCGCCCAAACTCTTGAAACATGTTGATCTGTGAGAAAGATGTTTCAGCATGAGCACTTAAATGAGGTTAAAGGCTCAGACCCTAATATCATAACAATACACAGCAAACTGGACAATGAAGAGAATCTTACCGAGGATTGCCTGGTCTTCATCATCATCAAGTGATAATTTTTCCCTAAGGGCGTCAGCGAGAGCACGTGAAGACACAGCATTTTCAGCCATTCCTGACTCTGGACCAGCAACATCTTCTCGCTCTAAATCAACATCTAACAGCTTGCGATCCAGTTTCTCCTGAGCTTCTTGATCTTTTTTAATACTTTCAAGCTTTTGAATCAGGATTGCAGCAAACATCTCCGGATCCATAGAATGCATCTAAAAAAAAAGACACAGAGCAACAATTTTAGTCAAAATAGTTTCACAGAACATAATGATAATTGAGGGTTGCTACGAGGGTAGATAAGAGGTCTGACATACTTGATCCTTAGACATGTTCTGCGTGCGAGGAATAAATGTACGGTGAGAAAGAGGGTCCCGATTAATGCTAGCACTTTCCCTCATCTGCCTACAGTGTCTCACATGTTGACGCTTTGCCGTTCTTGACCGCCCAATTGAAGACATACCATCGCTGCAAATCAAACACAACAGATAAGAGCAAAATAAATTACAAAAATTACTGTCTCAATATTTAAATCATATAGAATGAGAAAAAAATAAAACATAAAAGTTGACTATAAAGCAAATTAAAACTACACCACCCAGCTAAAAAATGATGACTTACATGGAACTATCTGTCAGTGACAGATTGTCTGACTCCGTACGGGCGTCAGAGCTTAAGGATTGAAGTTCACTATCCTGGCGCGACACAGGATTATAAGAATTGTAAACAACGTGGGGATTGTTGGGGTGAAGTGAGAATGGGCTATGATAGGGACGCTGCAAATACATCCTACCAAATCAAAAACAAAAAAACAAAATCAAAATACATACAAAACAAAAAAAGCATCAAACAAATAACATAAATAAAAGCAGCGAGAAAAGCAATGAGGCCTAGTAAAGCTTATATAAAAAAAAACTTTTTTCTTTTGTAATGCAGTGCACAAACAAAGGTCTCTACTTCATTCTAGAAGAGGCTTTACTTGTTAACTAGTTGGGATAAATTTACACCAGCATTAAATAATCTGCCTAAATTAAAAATCACTTACTCTCACAATTTTGCCATGCAACTATGATACTACTTGTCAAGATTCTACGTACCCAGCATAAGCCTCGGGCTTGGGTTTGAGTTCTGTTGCCCTTCTCCGCTCTGTTGCCAGGAGCATGTCCTTTGTGAGGCGGAGAGCTGGTCCTCCAAGACTTGGCACCATGGAGGAGGACATGGAAGGTGGTAATGAAGGTAGTGAAGCTGACAAAGATAACTCTGCATCTTCATGAAGTGTAGGCAGAGGACATCCACCAGGAAGTCCAGGTGGATCCCTGCTACTACTGCTGCCACTAGATGATGCAGATTCACCATTGTCACTGGAGCCATTCTGCCAGGGACAAAGAATAACCATCAACTGATAAGATAAAAATTACAGATAACAACCAGTAGACAAGTGGAAGTAATTTTACCTGCATGGATTGAACATGTTGAAGGTAGAGATCTGACTTAAGAAAATTTGGGTATGTGGTTTGGCTAATAAGTTGCTCTACAGCAGCCTGTACAGCATCAAATACTCTTGGGTGAACAGGTTCTCTCCCTTCCTTAACCCTTCGATTAACATCTTTACGCAAATCATCGGGAATAGCTAATTGAGATTTCTGCAAAAATTTTCTGTGGAAGTAGAAAAACACAAATAATTAGAAAATGAGCAGAATTTTTTAAAAGTACAGTATGGAGAGAGAAAATCACCCAAATACCTGTATATAACTTTGACAAGTTGAATAACCCGTTCTTGATCTGTTTGCTTCTTCAAGCCTTCACAAGCGAACCAAAAATCCAGAGTGTCTAATTGACCCTCTTGTTTGAGGAAAGTACGGAAAAGTTCCACACCATCTGAGTCTTCTAACAAATAGTGCAGGTTTAGAGCCCATCGCATGTAAGGCGGAGGGGAGGGCTGCTCATGGGGATACCGTCCTCTAGCATCCCCACCGCCACAGCTACCTTCGGGCTCGAAGCCCAAAGGAGCACCGTAGTCTGCCACTGTGGTATGATGAGACCCAGCAGCTAAGCTGGATCGGCGTGGTGTCAGCACTGGTGATTCGTGCTTTTTCTGGAAATTCCATGGCGGCAAATATGGGTACCCTGGGGCGGGCGAAAGAGAGCCCACCACATCCGTTTCCTCTCCTAAAAGTTCAGAAGAGCAAATTAGGAAACTTATTAAGGCTTTACAGCATTATATGTTGCACATACTATGGACACACAAGCTAAAGGCCCCAGAATATAATAGGGATATTCTTTGAAATTTAATATTGAACATACCAGGGACTGGTGGCCTTGGACAATTTTCATTAAAGATTAGATGCCTCTGGCTGAAACTCATTTTGGTTGATGGAACTTGGGGCTGACGCTGTATGTCAGCCACTTGCCAGAATCACAATTGTGATCAGGCAACAACTTCATGATGGACACCAAACTGCACCTGCGACAAAAATACAGAAATTTTTAGTATAAAATAAAACTAATATTTCAATTTTTATTTAAAAAAAAAAAAACATCGTATGCAGAGTGTTAATTAAATGATGATAGACTACAAGGGCCTTAATTTAATGTAGACAAAATGCTGCAGTCAAGGCTGGAGGAAACACAACAATGGAGAGACGGTGTCAGAGAGAACGCTTTAGATGAGTCACCACTATCGATTGAGCCCAGCCCTTCTGGCGGAGCAAAGGGGAGGGAGAAGTGAATAGAAGACGGAGAAGCAGGGACGCTGGCTTGACTCAGGAACGACGCAGAAAAAAGGGAATGAGAGGGCTGGCTCCCCTCTCCCTTCGTTCGATCGATACCAAAACTACACACTGAGAACAGAGAAACGCCAGCATTTGCTAAGGGGACTTGATTAGAATGGCAAAGAACATTACAAACAAAGAATAAAAAGCCCATAGACTGTATGAATCATAAAAGGAGGGGTGTGGAAGAAATTTAAAAAGGGCACGAAGGAGGGTAGGGGTCCACTCCCCTTTTATTATTTTCATATTTCCTCATAATTTCCATTCAAGCATATCAGGTTACCCCTGCTCGACATACAGCCAAACAAAAGCATGAACAGCAAAAAATCATACGGGTAAAAACTCAAATGAAGGGTGATACAACACCAGCAATGAATCCAAACTCAAGCCGGATTAAAAGGGCAACTTTAAAAAGAAAGACTATAGAAATCAGGTTTTCAATGAGATGAAATCAGCTGTAAATAATTGTTTGAGACTTAGGCCACACAAAAGAGATCCTCAAGGCATATTCTACCTGCGCACCTTGAGGATTAAATGTCAAACAACAATACAGCACTGCTGAGATACAATAACAAAAACTTACAACCTGAGAACATTGCTTGAATCGCGCACACAAGGGAATCAAAATGGTCCTGCGAGTGAGCCTGCGAGTGAGAACACCACATAGAATCTTGCACAGCTTCCCCACAGCCGTTCTCTTGCCAACTGTATTGACCAGTGGAACTGAGACGAATGGCTGCCACGAAAAGAGGACCAAGCAAGCCTGCCAGCGTTGGCCCAAGGGGGGGGAGAAAATCTGACTCACCCACTCTGCGCACTGCGCAGCACACACAATGTCAGAGGCAACCTACCCTTGGCAAGCCCCCACTACTGAGGTTCTTCCCCTCTCATAATTCTACAGCCTGATGTGGTAGCCGCTGTCATAACAGCTCAGTGCACCAATAGGAGCACGGCATTTGTTCATGATACACTCCCCCACAAAATAAAAGGGGGGAAAAATGGTTGAGAGCCAATTAGTGTAAAGAAGCAAAAAAAAAAATAAGAGGCAAATATTATAATGTTGGCAGAAATTCAGAGATTTCTTAAATCTACTTGGCTCTTTCGTAAAATCTACATCACGACAGACAGTAGATTTTAATACAGAGTATTTGAGGTGGAATCAGAAGAGGCCCTCCAGACATATCCATTCACCATGCATGAGTGGTCTCCATTGTGATCCGGTGCAATTATATTTCATACCAATATTCAATGGACCTTTTGATAGATGAGAGGCAGTCTGACAGACAAGGGTTGGTAAGGGTGAAGTTGTGGAGTTGGGGGGGAGGAGGAGGAGGAAGAGGAGGGAGTGAGGGGTTTGTATGAATGCAGCACAAATGTGCAGCATAGCAAGCCAAGCAAAAATTTAAATAGGGAGAAATTTTAATTGAGCAAATTCAAAAAGTGATCAATAAATATGTTCTAAAGATGTCATTTAGTATTCCACATGTTGGCATATAATTTTTGATGCAAGTCAAACAAAATAATAAATTGGTCTAGTTTACACTTTGATTTCAACAAGGAATCGTTGCCCTTACCAAAATGTGCGTTTTCTCCCACCACTAAGGCAACAGGTAAATAAGATGCTTACCAAAACCACAATACGACGAATATCACAGGAGGGTATCCAAAACTCCAGGTTTAATCCAAAATATCCAAAGGGCGTCGAGTAATCCTTCGATCTCACTACACACAAATTCACACTCACACAAACTGATCGTGGCCTCTGTTTCCACTGCTGTCACACGCACAGTTGCATGCCATGCTCCAAGGAGCCACAGAGCGCCACCTTCAACTCGAGCGTGGCGCCGCACGCTCGCACTGCACACCGGTTTGCCCGCACTATCCGCCACAAGTCAACTTTTGGCGCACTACGACGACACGGCACGCACCCGCGTCCAAAACGCCGGCTCACAAATTCCTCAAGGCACACGGCCCGGCCGACTCGGCGTCGCGAGAGAAGGCGCAGCGGCGGGACGTTGAACGCGCGCCCCGACTGCGCCCTGCACGCCACGGCGGTGTTGGAGCGACTGAGGAAAAGGGAGAAGGAAGGAGGGAGAAGGAGAGAGAGGGAGAGCGAGCGAGCAGAGCAGCGAGCGAGGGAGGACGAGGAGAGAAGGTGGGGGAGGAGGGATCCTGCGGGGAGGGGGCAGGACTCGACGGACTGGTGCGCGGCGGCGCGGGGTGCGGGGGTGCGGGGAGGGAGGGGGATTCGTCCAAAGCGTCTCCGCCGCCGCCGCCGGCTCGGCCTCGGCCGTCGCTCCTCCTGCCTGGCGTGGCGTGCCGTGCCGGTGCCCCGTGGCCGAGGGGCCCAAAGCACGCCGAGCCTGCACCAGGACCAGGATCGAGTCGAGCCGAGCCGAGCGCCGCGGAGGAGGGCCGGCCGAGCCGAGCCGGTCCCTGGTGTGGCGTGCGGCGCGGATGCTGCTGACCGTAGGGTTGCCACCAAACTCCCGCGCCCTCGCACTACGCCGATAACGCAACGCCGTTTTCACTTGGCTGGACATGCCACATTCCAGAGCGCACCGCGCAGCAACGGCGGCGCCAACCCACCGTGCGGCGGGGCGGCCTGCCAAGTGACATCACGAACATGACCCCGCGCCGGCTGCTGACGAGACGCCGCACCGCCGGCCTTCACGTCGTCACGTCGGCGAAAGAGGAGAAGCGGAGCGGAAGTGAAAAGACGCAGCGGATGCGCTGCCCTGTGGCGCCGCGCCGTGGGCCGTGGCGACGAGACGCCCTGCTCGACGCGACCCGCGGCGGCGCGCGGTACAGAGACGCTGCACGACACCTGCACGCCGCGCCCGGGCACGCCGCCAGCCGCGACCAGGGGTGGGTGGGGCCCCGCACCGCCGCCCTGCCGGCCTGCCGGCTCAACTGTTGATTGAGAGGCATGATTGGCAGCGAGTATCGGGTGCGGCGCGGCGGCATCGTGCCACTTTGACAGGACGGCCAGCCAGGGCGGCCGGCGAGCAGTCAATTTAGAATCTCAAAGCCAAAGCCGCCCGGTCGACCGCGTCACTGACACCGATAAAGACCCGATACCAGTTGCTATTTTTTTTCCCGCGCCGACAGGGGGAATCGAACCCGCCGCTCATGCCGCCCGGTCGTTGTGGGGGCGGCGAGGCGGCAGGGTGTTCACATTCCTGTCCAGTGTGCTGGAATTGGCCAACACCTGGCGCGGGAGGGCCATCTTGTCCAGCTCGAGGAACTCAGGGAAGGGCTCCGCAAAGAGTGCGGGGTTCGGGGTGGACGTCAAGGGAAGGATATACGACGAGCAGCGAACACGCCGCTGAGCCGCTGTTCGTTGGAAACCCTACAAGCAGGACACGCAGACAAACGGACCGATCCCTGGTGCTGGGCTGGTCCGATCGCCCGGAGAGGAGGGAGGGGGGGGAGGGCCAGCCGGGACAGCCCGGCTGGCAGGCAGGCAGGCGGGAGCCCCCGCGGGGGCAGGCAGGGCGGGGGGACGGCGGCACGGCCAAGGGGCCAAGGCACGCCGCTTCAACTGCTAGAAGTAACCGACAAAAACGCACACCGCGCCGCCGCTCTCTGCTCAACTCCAAGCCGACCCAGGAGGAGGCGGCATCGCCGGGCGGACAGGCAGGCAGACAGACAGGCGGACGGACGGACAGGCGGGCGGGCAGCTGACGCTCGGGCCCGGCCGGTGGGGGAGGGGGCAGGGGCAAGGTAGGGCACGGGGGGCTGCGAGTAAGCCCCCAAGCCCCCACATCACTCATACAGGGCGGCCCGGCGGGCCCGGCGGGCGGTGGGCCCGTCCCGCTAGTCCCGCGGACGCCGCGGCAGCGCGTAAACACTACGCATGTTTTGTAAGCAATCGGACGAGATTCGGAGATATTTCTGTATCCGAGACTCGGGGCGCCCGAAGCCCCCCCTTTCCCCTCCCTTCGTCATCGCGTGGGGGGCGGTGGGGGCCGGGCCGGCTTGACTTAGGTGTGGATGCGGCTGGGAGTATTTATTCAGATCCACGTGTCGCATGATTCACTGCGCTTAGGAGGGGCGAGGCGTGGAGGGGTGTGGTAAGGTGGGGCGGGGTGGGGCCCAAGTGAGACGGGCCAGGCGCCCAGCCTGCGACAGACAGCTCGTGCCGCTCGCACGCCGCCACCCCCCACAGGGCCTGCACCGCCTGCACCACAGTAGGCCCTCTATACACCACAGGGACGGCACCTCCGAGAACTTTGCCGTGTCAATCGGCTGCCAATCGCCCTGCTTCCAGCGCAGGACGCAGGGCCACAGCGCCGTTCCCACGCGGAGGGCTCAAAAGGGACCTCGCGATGCACCATAGCCGGGCGCGGCGCAAGCGATTCCCCGACGGTCCCCCGCGGCGACTTCTCTCCCAGGCTTTAGCACGCCGTCGGCGGCCGTCCCGGCTAGAGAGCCATCCCCTGCAGTGCGCACGCACCCAACGCACCCCCGGCGGGACTGCGTCGCCACCGACTCGGACGCGGCCGGCATGCAGCAAGGCATGGCAGCAAGGCATGGCAGCAAGGCATGCCAGCAAGGCATGCCAGCAAGGCATGCCAGCAAGGCATGCCAGCAAGGCATGCCAGCAAGGTATGGCAGCAAGGCATGCAGCAAGGCATGCAGTCCATGCAGCAAGGTATGGCAGCACGGCGCAACGAATCAACCTGCGGCGCGGTGGGTGCAGCGCAGTGCAGCGGGCAGGCGGCGGCGTGGCCCGGAGTGGTTATGGATGCTCCCTCCCTCCCTACCTCCGCCACGGCACGCCGCCACGCCGGCCGGTGCGCCCGAGACGGCCCGGCAGGCGCGGACAGGCGGACGGACGGCACAACAACATCCCGCAGCACGGCCAGCAGCACCCGTCGCCCCGAGGAGCTGGTGAGAGGCGTCGCGACGCCGGCCGGCCGGGGACGCTGGGCGGCGTGGGTGGGTGGATGGGTGCAGTCCGGGGCAAAGTCCGCCGTCGCTGGCCGCGCACCGCCTGCTGCAAGGGGCTGGGACATGGCGGTGACAGTGCCCTAGTTGGCGGACAGTTGACAGCGTACCTCTACCTGCATTATACTGCCGGGCGGCCGAGGTTATAGCCCCACTGGGTCATCGCCTTCCCTGCCCCCCTCCCCCCTCCCTCCGCCCCCGCAGCCGCCCCTTTCGGGTGCGTCGAGCCGCCCGTGCCTCGCCGGCCCCGCCATAACGGAGTGCAACACCGGTTGCTTTACTCGTCGACAGAACAAGAGACAAGACGCGACAAGGGTCCGAGTCGGGCAGGTCGGCAACGAGACACAAGATGGCCTTCTTGGAGTTCTTGGACGTCGCGGACGTCGTGGAAGTGAACAAGACGACGCGCACAACACTAATGGGCGGCACCGTTTGCACGGCTTTGCACGCGACAGGGAGTGACAGAGGCCTGTCTCGGCCTTTCCCTGGCTAAGGCGTCTCTGTCTCTCTCGCGCTCATGGCGCGATCCGTATGTGTGCGAGAGAGAGAGAGAGAGAGAGAGAGAGAGAGAGAGAGAGAGAGAGAGAGAGAGACGCTGTGCGGGCTGCTGCAGCGGCACTGTACATTTCCACATGACATCGCGCGGACCGTCAACGCGGAACCAAGGAGGAAGGCGAAGCACTAAGGACTTTCCCCGACCGTCGAACCGACCTGAGCGTTTCGGAAAATCGGCCTGCTTTGCTGAGCCTGGGCTGGGCCCGTGGTTCTCAGGATCAGCGACAAGGTATAGGGCTCGGAGCTGTGAGCGCAGCACGCACGCATCACCGCCACCGACATGTGGGCCGTCAGTGCCGCCAGCAGCACTCCACGCGTTCAAGTCTCCGGGCAGGCAGCCCTGCGCGACACTCCAGCGCTCCACAGTGGGTCAGAAGACCGTTGAGGCGGCCCAAATCCCGAACACGTTTGGAGCTCCAGAGTCGCAAAACGGGTCTCGAATCGAACGTGTGACCCCACCAATGGATTCCTCGTTCGGAGAGCAATCCATTGGTGGGGTCACGCGTTTCGATTCGAATCCCATTTAGCGACTCTGGAGTTCAAAGCGCGTCTAGAATTTTGGCCGCCCCGACGGTCTTCTGACCCACTGTGCGCTCCAGCGCCTCGCCTTGTTTTTCCGAGAGCCGCGCTCGGTGCCGCCGAGCGCTTTGTCCGTGCCGTCCATCGCAAACGCAACGCTGGTCAAGACGGCGACGGCATCTCGAAAGCGGCGCTGCTGCTGCTGCTGCTGCTGCTGCTGCGCGCAGCGTCACGGCGGACACACACAAAAGCAGAGCGAGCCAGCCATCTCGCTGCACCTGAGCTCGCAGGCAGTATCCGGGCTGGCGGGGACGACACGAGGTATACATACTACACTTTTTATCCGAGACTCGTTCTGCTCTTTTCTGCTCGCCGTTCGTCGTCGTCGTCGTCGAGTTTGCAGCGCAATCCAAATATTTTGACGAAGCGACACAGTGGGCCGGGGACGGTGGTCGGAATCCCGATGTGGATGTGGGGGATGGAGGGGGGCAAGTCGACTGGTCCGCGCCCCGCCGCATAGCGCGCCGCGACGCCGTCTGTCGCTCGAGCGCGTTTCGCGTTTTTGCCTTTGGCCCCTCATTTTCCTCTGACAAGAGACGAGAGAGACGCGGCCAGCCGCGGCCACGCGGCGAGCCGCCATCATCCGCGTTATGTATTAAAATCAAGAAACGGCCTGGCGGTAGGCCTGGCGGCGAGAAAAAAACGTTAACGCTAACGTTAACGTGAAAGCAGATGATACTAATGTTAATTTCAATGTATGTTTGTTTATCACTCAATTCACAAAAATTATTTTAATGTACGGCTGTTTATTACTTAATTCACAAAAAAAGAATCAATTTAAATATAACTTTTAGGCAGTTGAATGCGTTATTGTGTCATTTAATCTGCATGAGTATAAGTACTTGGAAACTATTGTGTATTAAATTTCTTATGCATGGTAAGTAACGAAATGATAATTTAATTATAACTTTTTGATATCTGAATGTGACATTGTGTTGTGTTAACATGTTCATATGTCGATGGTACTTTGATATGCTCATTGCAACTTGCGTTAAAAGTTGTTTCCGGTACTAGGGCGAGACGCCTCGGCGCAGCGTCCGCCGCACTTGACACCTAAGCCCCCCGTCCCTCGACCCTCAAGATAAGAGCGGCTGCCAGCGCCGCAACGCGCCGCGTGCTGCGCGGAGGGCTCAAGCACTCACGGTCGAGCGGCGCGCGCGAGGCGAACGACATAAAGCCCCCACAGACGGTCGCTTATAACCTTCTAGCCTAGCCATCCCAGCCGCTCGCTCGGCCGGCACCACAAGCAATATCATACATTTATAATTATAATTTCTGTTTTTGCGAATAGCTGTGTATATAAATGTATCATCTGCTAAAAATGGCAAGTCGTCTGGTACGTATCATGCGTTATTGTGCGCGGCGCCGCGCCCGCCACGCCGGAGCTCGCCATGCAGGGCACGTAGCGCGTAGGCCTGGGGGCACCGCACCGCCGGGCACCGCCGGGCACCGCCGCAAACGAGCCGGTGGCGTAGCCGCGCGCCCAGTGAAGGGCCAGCCACGAGCTACATTAATTTTTAAAACAACAGCCAGAAGAACGACGCGGCGGTGCACAGCAGCGGACCACACCTCGAGCGCGGAGGGGGTTCGTTTCGTTTCGGGGCCGCGACCCGGTCGAGCCTCGAGCGGGTCGCGGCCCCGAAACGAAACGAACCCCCTCCGCGTCGTCCACAGCAAAACGACGACCAACCAAACACGCTCGGAATCAATTACGTGCGCCGTGCCGGCCGTGCTGCCGAGGATTGATTCTGTGCCGCGTAAGCCCGGGCGGCGGCCGCCGGCCCGTGTGGTCCACTGCCGGCGTCGCTCTGTCTCCCTCGCACTCACGGGGCGTCCCGCGCGGGCGCGAGAGAGGCAGTGCGACCAGACGATGCTCACTCGGATTCAAGCGGCCGGCCGCACGCCCTAATTGAATTTTACAGTGCGGCCAAGATTCCGGCCGGCCGCGACGGCCACCGCACAGTGGGTCAGAAGACCGTCGAGGCGGCCAAAATTCTAGACGCGTTTTGAGGTCCAGAGTCGCCTGACGGGACTCGAATCAAACGTGTGACCCCACCAATGGAGTCCTCGTTTGAAGAGCAATACATTAGTGGGGTCACACGTCCGATTCGAGTCCCATTTAGCGGCTCTACAGCTCGGCCGCCTCAGCGGTCTTCTGACCCACTGAGCACCGCGACTCATTGGCCGGCCGGCGTTGGGATTGGATAGAGTTAGGCCGGGCGGGCCGGGCCGGGAGGCAGGCTCATCGGCCATATCTAATTACAGAAGATGAGGCTGCAGCGCGGTGGCCGGGGCACCCAGGCAGCAGGTGGGTGTCGTGGCGGCGCGGCGAGGGTGCAGTGTCCAGTGCGGCACGCACACGCCCCGCCAGCCACCGGCTCAAACCCAAATCGAGACGTCAAGGTGGCGGACACCCCTCCGGGTAACAACAATAACCCCATGGCCAGCCCGGCCGTCGACGTGCGTGGAGGTGCAGGGCGCCGCCAACACAGCGCCGCGGGCCGAGCGGACCCCGACCCCCTCCTGCCCCCCCCCCTCAAGCCCGCTCCAGGCGTTTCCATACGAGTGCCGCGCAGCATCACACGGACAGGGCCGGCCGGCCGGCGGGGCGCTAGGGCGGCTCTATCATTATATCTGTGCCGTCCGTCAGTCTGCATGTCTGTCCGCCCGCCCGTCTGTCTGTCTGTCTGTCTGTCCGTCCGCTCGTCTATCTGTCTGTCTGTCTGTCTGTCTGTCTGTCTGTCTGTCTGTCTGTCTGTATGCCTGTCTGACTGTCCCGTGCGCGGCGACTCGTCTGACTGCACCACTCACTTGCAGGCGATTACGATAAGGCAGGCCCGGCAAAGGCTCCGGCGCTGCTCCGGCAATGAAGAGGCTGGCTGCCGACCTCCGAACTCTCCCTGGGAATGCCTGCCGCCTATGTAAGGCAGGCGCGACCTCGGGGTGGGTTCAATGTTCAATGGGCCTGGACGCCACCGCGCGGGCGTTGCAAGCTCACTCCGAACGGTGCATCGTCGCGCTCCCTCGCGCCCCGACGGACGCCACGTGAGTGGGAGAGAGACAGGGCGGGACAGCACTGTTCGGAAGCAGCCTTCAGGTAGCGAGCGGCTTCGGAGAAGGGAGAGAGGGAGGGAGCGAGAGGTGGTTGTGCGGACGGCGGGGCAAGGAAGGGAGAGCGAGAGAGACGGCGACTGGAGCCTCAGCGCGATGGCGCGGCGTGGCGCGGCAGCAGGCGAGACTCAGAGACTCAGGCCAGCAGCAAGGTGAGGTTATAAATTTTCCTCCCTGTCCATGTCCATCGGAACGTAATTACTACTTTGGGTGTCTTCTGAGGGGGCCGCCGCCCCGCCGCACACCGGTCGCCTCGCCGCACACCGAGCGCGGCGCTGCTGCAGCCAACCCCTTCCCCCCCCCCCCCCCCCCCGCCCCCTTCACCCCCTCCCGGGGTCAGTTCGACCGCCGCGTTCAAAAAAAGACCGCCGGCTAAAAGGCCCACCAAATGGCCACACCACTATCGGGGCGCGTAGAGCCGCCAGAGTCCGGTCCGGTCGGTCACTGGTCACGCCCCATGGAGAGTGTCATGAGTGCATGGCGCCGACCGAGGGGACAACCACTTAGAACGTTTGGGGAAACAAGATTTCTTTAGGGAAGAAATTTCTACGGATTTCGCAAGATTTCGATCGATTTTACGCCCCAAATTTGCTTGTTTTTTTTTTTTTTTGCCTTTTTCGGGGGAAGATTTCCGATTTCCAGAGATTTCTGGCGCTCAAGGGGACACATGATTCCTTAAGTGGTTGCCCCCACGCCGCCGACCCCCGTGACCCACAGGTTTGACGCACAGAGACACGTTCCATGAACCACTCCCAAAGCGGCCGGCTCGCCCCGCGGCCGCGGCAGCGGGTTCGAATACCGGCCGAATCCTTTCCCGCCACCCCTCGGCGGCGTCGCCGCCTCACCGCCCAGTTCCGAGAAAAACAAACGTCGCCATCCGAGTCCTTCTGCGCGGCGCGCGGTGCGTTTCTCCGTTCCCTAAGGAGAGGAGGGGAGGGGGGAGGGAGGGGGGCGCGGATCCGATGGAAGGGGGCGCGCCGAAGAAAGGGCCTGCCAAGGAATTCCGCGTGCGCGCTTCAGGTACCCCCTCCCCCTGAACACACACACACACACACACACACACACACACACACACACACACACACGCGCGCGCGCGCGCTGGCGAGGACGACAAAGGCCGACCCGACGTCGACAACGCCTCCCGCTTTATGCCTGGCCCTTTATTTCCGAATCGCGATGAGTTTTGGCGATGTTTGCTCTCCGGGGGGACTAGACGAAAACAGGACGCGCAGGCACAGAAGGTTCTCCGTGTCGAATAGGCCTCGAGTGCCGCCGGCCGCCCTTATTCCGCTGCCTTTAGGTGCTGGAGGTACCGGCCGCACCACCTCCTGGCCCACTGTGCGCGCCGGCCGGCGGCAGCAGGCAGCAGCTGCCTCGTGCCCGCGTGGCGGTCCCAAGCGAAGCGCACCTGGCGGAGGGCCTAAGGGGCGGGCCGCCGACACCTAGTTAACCCTTAACGAGACTGTCCGCGCTTTGTTCGTGCCGTCATCGGCGAGCCATCGGGCAGCCACCGGGCAGCCATCGGGCAGCCGGCCTCGGCCGCGTCGGCCGCCTGGCAGCCTCGTTATCCTACAAGCCAACCCCCAAATCATCACCTCGGGGGCAATCAGGCGCACGCTGCATTTCGCCAGCGGTACTACCAGGCCAGGGGTACCCGGGGTACCGGCGGCGGGCAGGTGTTCCGGTGTGTGCAGGCCGAGGGGGCTGCCACCCTGGGAATCCTGTGCACAAATTGACTGGTAATCTCCGGTAATCCATGCCGTAATCACCTAATCCTCGATAACATTTTTTTAACGTTTTTGAACCAATTTTCCAAAATTTTACGCGTGATTCCTAGTAAAATTCCCGTAATCTTGTGTACGCCTGAAATGAGAGTGGCGGCCCCCTCGGTGCAGGCCGTGCAGGGCCGGCCCGCTCCACGCGGTAGCTGGGGCCGCCACTACATAGTAGTACAGCGCGGGGGGGACCCCCTTGGACGCGGCGTTCAGTACCCACACCCATAGTCCCACAGTGGGCCAAAAGACCGGCGCAGGCGGCCAACACTCGAGACGCGTTTTGAGCTCCAGATTCGCAAAATGGGGCTCGAACCGAACGTGTGATCCCACCTACGGATTGCTCTCCGAACGAGGAACCCATGGGTGGGGTCACACGTTCGATTCTTCGAGTCCCATTTAGCGACTCTGGAGCTCAAACCGCGACTAGAGTTTTGGCCGCCAGCTCCGGTCTGCTGGCCCACTGTGTGTCCCTCCCTCCCTCCCTCCCTCCCTCCCGAGCGCGGCGTCGTGTCAATAACTCTCACCTCACGTGGCCGGCGTGCCGCTGCGTGCCGCTGCGTGCCGCGCGGCGAGGAGCCCACCGGAGCGGCCGGCCCGACCGAGCGGGGCAGGCAGGGCTGCCGCCGCCGCCGCCGCCGCTTTAGTCCCGACAAACGTTTTCGAGCCGACTCGGCCACGACGACGACGCGAGCGGAAAAATCGACAAATCTGATTGAGAACCGCACTCATAAAGCTGTCTGGCGCGGGCATGGCGAGACGCCGCGACTCACCCTACACCGCGGCAGCAGCAGCAGCAGCAGCAAGCAGCGGCGCGTTATTAGATTCGCCATTCGCAACTCCGCTGCCCCCGCGGTGTTATGTCCGACCCAACCATCAGTTTTTGTTCGATGAGGAGCAGGCTTGGAGCAGGCGCGGCACGGCGGCGGCAAACAGGGCGATCCAGACGGCACAGCGGCGGCAGTGGCGGCACGGCGGCGCGCCCCGAAAGGAACAAAAGGAGCAACGCGAATCGGCTATGCCCCGCAGCCGGGGTGGACAGTGGACACTATGCCCGCCCCAGTCAGTCCGTGCGGATTCAAAATCGCACTCCATGCTGATAGTAGACAGTTACTATTCGAGAGCGGCCGGGCCAAGCGCAATCAAAGTCACGATGCACACATGGAGGCGATGGAGGAGATATCCTCGATTCTAACGGCAAATGTCCAATGAATGAAACGTGTTTCTTTCTTTTTGCAGAGCACCGGAAGAGTGATAATACGAGGCGAGGGCGGGGTGTCGCAGCAGGCAGGCGGGCCGGCGCAACGGTCTGGCGCCACACACACACACACACACACACACACACACACACACACACACACACGCGCGCGCGCGCGCGCGCGCGCACCAACACACACTGACACAGACACACACAGACAATGCACGACCGAACGAATGCACGAGCGAACCCGCCGCGCCGCGCCGTCCCTCCAAGGCGGCGGCGCTCGGACTCGAACCTGCGCACAGCCCAAAGCCATCACGATCCCCAGACTCTTCCCGCGCTTCCTTTGGCCCTTAGTCCGGCCACCGCCGTGGCCACCGCGCGTCTTTCAGACTTCCCTCCCCGCCTCCATTTACTTTTCATTTTTTCCCCTTTATTTTAATATAAATCATTGATACAGGCGGCGGCCGGCCGGCGGGCTGGTTGGTGCGGGGGCCGCGGCGTTACGGGCAGAAGGAAGAGGGCCTGCACACACACACACACACACACACACACACACACACACACACACAGAGGACCGGTTCTGTTTGTCTGGATTCACCAGCCGACACATTCCGTCCGGGCTTTAGCTTGAGCCCGCGAGCGGGAGGGAAGGGAAGGAGGAAGGAAAGGGGGGGAGGGGGGGTCCGGTCCGCGACGGCGGCGTCCAACAACAGCGCGAGGCACTTCGGCAGCACGGAGCAGGCGCTACCGTCCGTACAAGGCGACGGGCTGAGCGAGGAGGGAGGGAGGGAGGGAGGGATCGTGCCAATCAGGTAGCGGCGGTAGCATCGCAGAGGTTTACATTCCATCCCGCGGATCGCGGCCATCAGCCATCACGGCGCGGCAAGCGCAGCGGAAGCCCGCCAGCTGCAGCGGGGCGGGGTGAGGCGGGGCGGGGCGGGGTGAGGCGGGGCGGGGCGGGGTGAGGCGGCATGCAACCATAATACAGGTAATTGTCATCCCGGGTGATTGACACCTTCAGGGGCACGGCCGGCACGCGAAAACGCCGAAAGCGGCAATGCAGCAGGGCACTGCAGGGGCAGCACAAGAAAGCCAAGGCATCGGCAAGGCAAACAAGACGGGCGGCAGGGCGGCGGCAGGGCCACGGCACAGCCACTGCACAGCCACTGCACAGCCCTCGCCTCGTCACGAATCCTTTTGCAACACAAACACTACTACAGCGCTTGTCCGCCTCGTCAGGCATCACGCACCCACACACGCACAAGAAGACAGACACTCGTCTCTCGTAGTACACTACCGGCCAGCGTACGCACACAAAGCGGGAGAGAGATAGACAGGCGTACAGAGAGGAGAGCGAAGGAAAACGGACGCGCTGGACCAAAGACGGCAAATTTCATTTCAATTTCACACGCCGCCGGCGGGGCACACTGCAAAAAATTCCGTGTTTTGGTACGGAAATTGTACAGAAAATGGGGTACAGAAAAGGTACGGACCTTCCGTACTGATTCTCTGTGGTCCCCATAAGGATCTCATGTAAACTGCTACAGAAAACATGTACAGAACCTCCGTGGTTGGCAAGGTACGGACGGACCAGGTAATAAATTGACCAGACATTTTCCGTGTAATTTCTGTACTTTTTTCTATCAGTGCATGGCTGGCGGGGTTGGCGGGGCAGGCAGGGCTGGCGGGGCAGGCAGGGCTGGCGGGGCAGGAAGGGCAGGCGGGGCAGGCAGGGCTGGCGGGCGTGTCGCCGCGCGGAAGGCGTGACCCGTGAGGCCGGGCTGCCGGGCGTGCTGCACGGGGTGAGGCGTTCGCCGCCGCGGGCGCCAGTGCATGGCGTGGCGCGGCGAGGCTGATATTAAAATCCAGTGGCAAGCCAGGCAGGAGGCCAGGCCAGGGCTCGTGGAGGTGTGAGCGGGGAACCACCTCACGTTCGTACATCACAGTCACTCCGCGCGACACGGGACGGCCGCCTTGCGCTGCTCCGCGCAAATTTCCCGAGTAATCACGTTGTCGACGTCGGCGCCGAGCCCGCCGAACCCCAGCCAGCCCAGACCCCCCACGGCTCATATTTTCTCCCCTGGGCGCTTTTGCCGCGCAATATCTCAAGGGAAGCCACAGAATAAATCTCCCGCAGATTGTAACGAACGAGCCGCCCCGCCCCGTCCCGCCCCACGCGCCCGAGCGACTCGAAACGCCCCTTCAATAAACGGTCGGGCAAAACGAAAAAGTCCGCACCGCGGATGAAAATGAATCGAAGCGTCAAAACGCAAAGGCCTCCTTGGGGGCGAGGCTGGCGGGGCAACGGCGGCGTCCTGGCACATCCCTCGCGTCGCACGCATGCACGAGCTTCGGACCCTCGGACACCGCGCCGCGCCGCGCCCTCGGCACCCTGCCTCCTTTCCGGCCCGCACACCGTCAGTCCGTTCGCCACTCAGAAAGGGCGTCTGTTGACACAGCATCGCCGAGGGTCGGCTGCGCCTTCTTCCTGCACCACAACTACATCTACGTCGTCTACGTGTACGTCTACTCACGGGCATGGGGGGCTGGGCTACTGATACTCACAGCACTAGTGCGCGCTCCACCCACAGTCTAAGAGTCCACAGGCTGCCAAACGGGTCCCCACCTGGCCGTCGGCAAACTGAAACACCAACGCCGGCCGTCCTTCAATGACCAAAGAGCCGAACTTTTCGACAACTTTTCCCCCGAGATGTCTCGGGCCGGGGCTAGGGTTGCCGCCCCGCGGGTGAAGTGAAGCCACTGCCACTCGTCCGGGACTGGCCGCCGGGCGGCCACCCTATACGGCTGATGACAACGGAAGGGTTGTCCACGATCCGCTTAGCGGCCGGCAAACACTGCTGCTGGTGCTGCACTGGTCCGGCCTCCCCCTTCTTCCCCTCGCCCTTCACCCCGGGCGGCAATTAGATGCAGCAGCGGGCAGGGCGCCCAGGTCGCGCGCAGCCCGCGGAAACGAGAGCGAAGCAAAGGCTCTTACCTGCGCTTACCGCTAAACTTTCAACTGCCCGCACCGCGTTTCATTAGTCTTTCAAGCGGCCACCACCTTTACCGTCAGACTTGCGGGACAATACGTACGTACAGAAAATCTTCAAAAAAAATAAAAATAAAAACAAAAGAAAAGTTTATTGCATCTGAGAACAAAATGACACCACACAGCAGCGGCAGCTTTTCGCAATCCTTTGGATGTTTTCCTGACATTTGTTGTTTACCTTCTTTTTCTTTTCTTTTTTCACCGCGCAGTCGCATCTTTGGAAGGGGGTGGGGTGAGCCGTGGCGGGCGGCGCGGTGCGCCCGAGACCCACCAGGTCGCCTGACAGCTAACGGCCGATTGCAGATATGTTTGCATTATAGTGCAGGGCCTACAGCAGCGGCAATAAGAGACTGGAGTGCCCCGCTGCCGCACTGCTGCGCTGCCCTGGGTGGCGCGGCGACCAGCAGCATGCAACCCCGCGCCGTCCGCCGCCGCGTCCGAAACGTTCCAGACAAAAACTGACGCCATCAGCGGGAAGACAAAAGCAAAAGCCAGTTCGACTGCCTTGCTGCGCGACTTCACTGCGCCTCGCCCCGCCCCTCTCCAGACAACGGGCCCTTTTTATTCTTTCATCGGGGCGACGGTGCGCCATCGCGTGGTGAAGTCACCGCCCTGCATAATTGCGTCCGGTAAATTGTTTCATGAGAAATTCATACCGGCGACGACGACGCGGACGGAGCGGCGAGCGGCTGCTGCGCTCCGCCGCTGTGCCCCGCGCTGCGCGGCGAACACGCGCAGGGAAAAAATGCACATGAGACCACAATAAAAAAAAAAAAAGGCACGGGCAAATCAGAATCCCCTTGAAATCCCATTCCCCCGGCCAGAAGCACGTTTGCACAAGGCGCCGAGTGCGGCAAATCCAATTGTTTATCGACGCAAATCGCGCCAAAGCGCCGGCCGCACAGTGGGTCAGAAGACCGTCGACAGGCGGCCAAAATTCCGGACACGTTTCGAACTCTAGAGTCGCTAAATGGGACTCGAATCGAACGTGTGACCCCACCAATGGACTCCTCGCGTGGACAGCAATCCATTGGTGGGGTCACACGTTCGATTCGAGTCCCATATTAGCGACTCTGGAGCTCAAAACGCGTCTAGACTTTTGGCTGCCTCAACTGTCTTCTGACCCACCGTGGGCCGTGTGTGGCTACACGCGTATCGACTGCCGAGAGGGGCGGGACGAGCCGATGGCGAGGGATCCGAAAAAGGGGCGAAAGAGAAAGAAACGCAGCGATAGTTTGGGGAGACAACAAACGCTCTGCACACAGCGCCGCGGCGCACATACGGGCCCGAGGGGTGGCGTGGCGGGGCGAGGCGAGGCGGGGCTGCCGATGACGCGCGGTCGCGGCGGCACTCCGCCCCGATGCATGATGCATGCCAACACGCATACGCACTAACCTACGGCCCGCCAAACTTTAAATTTTAAACCAACCGCCAGCGCAAGGTGGCTACCGGCGGTAGCCTACCGCCCTGCTGCCGCCTGCCAACACCGCGGGGCACCTGCTGGTCGTCGGGGTGCAGTGGCTACGGCGTCCAACCCGCGCCCACGGCCTCGCCACGCAAATAGGCTTATAATTGCTCCCCCTTCCGGGAGCCTTCCGGGCCAGACAGCAGACACCCCTCCTCTGCCATCTCGGGCATCGCCACGGCATCGCCGGCTGCAGCCCTTCAACTTGTCGCAGAAACAAAAGTGTAGTTAACTCTTTCCTCTCAGCCCTCTTTTGTTTTGCGACGCTGAAAGGGAAGCAGCAGCAGCCGCTGAGCGGGCCAGTTCGGCGGGGAGAGAGATGGAGTGAGAGAGAGGGATACAGCGGGGGAGAGGGGATACACTGGGCGAGAGAAGGATACAGCGGGGGAGAGAGGGAGAGGGGGATACACTGGGAGAGAGAGAAGGATACAGCGGGGGAGAGAGGGAGAGGGGGATACACTGGGAGAGAGAGAAGGATACAGCGGGGGAGAGAGGGAGAGGGGGATACACTGGGAGAGAGAGAAGGATACAGCGGGGGAGAGAGGGAGAGGGGGATACACTGGGAGAGAGAGAAGGATACAGCGGGGGAGAGAGGGAGAGGGGGATACACTGGGAGAGAGAGAAGGATACAGCGTGGGAGAGAGGGAGAGGGGGATACACTGGGAGAGAGAGAAGGATACAGCGGGGGAGAGAGGGAGAGGGGGATACACTGGGAGAGAGAGAAGGATACAGCGTGGGAGAGAGGGAGAGGGGGATACACTGGGAGAGAGAAGGATACAGCGTGGGAGAGAGGGAGAGGGGGATACACTGGGAGAGAGAAGGATACAGCGTGGGAGAGAGGGAGAGGGGGATACACTGGGAGAGAGAAGGATACAGCGTGGGAGAGAGGGAGAGGGGGATACACTGGGAGAGAGAAGGATACAGCGAGAGACAGGGCATCGAGGGAACGCCCCTCATACTTGACAGCCGTGTGCAAGACGGCGGGGTGGACGAGGGATGCGGCGGATAGGGTGAGAAAGCGACGATCCGGCGTCCCATTCACCTGCAGGTTGGAGTCTCTATCTCTCTCTCTCTCTCTCTCTCTCTCTCTCTCTCTCTCTCTCTCTCTCTCTCTCTCTCTCTCTCTCTCTCTCTCTCTCTCTCTCTCTGACCCTTGCGGAATGCCCCACCCCCACGACCGCGCCGAGAGAGACAGCGGACTCTAATGCCCGCTCCATCATCTTTCGTCCGGGACAAAGGGCAAAGAACGTTAACGCTATCGCGAAAGCAGACGATACTAATGAGAACTTGGGACATTTTATGTGACAAATCTCTTGCGCAATGTCATTCACGAAAATGTTTATTTTGAAAAAGAATCTTTAAGACATCTGAATATAACTGTGTTAACAAGTTCATAATGTCGACGGCACACTGGTATGCACAATACCACTTGTGTTGGGTATCATTTTCCATGTTTCAACGCGATGATGCTCAATATGAAGACCAATCGCATGAATACTCACACGGTAAATCTGCGTCCTGAGATTCCCAGGACCGATGACAGCTTCCCAGGAAGGTCGACGTTTTCCCAGGAAGGGCCCTGGAAATGACTTCAAATTTCCAGGGTGCATCCTGGAAAACGCGGAAAATCTCCAGGACGGTCCTGGGAATGGTCCCAGGTCGGCCAAACCCAGGCCCCATCCTGGAAAATCTCTGTGTTTTCCAGGACGCCTCCTGGGAAAGGTCAGTCACTTCCAGGATGGGCTCTGGAAATCAGCTTGACCCGTAGTCATTTTTTCTTGAGTTTAGATAAAATAGACATTGATTTACAGAAATAGATTGTCTTAACGACACAAACATAAAATGTCAACACATGTAGGCTTGGATGGGAAACGATAAAGTTAGGGAGCTTCAAAAATCCAACAGTGCCACGGTAAAAGTGCCGCATTGGAATCCAAGGGGATGCCTTCGTTTTATTTCCAAGGGGTTTGAGTGAATTTTCAAAGTTGTCCAAATTGAGATTACCTAACAGAAATGGATTCGTCTCGACAAGACAAACCAAAAATGTCAACACACATTATAGGTTTGGATGGGAAATGAGAGAGATATTCGACTTGAAAAGTGCTAAAATGACCAAAATAGACTTTTTGGTACATTCAAAGTTAAATAACTTTTTCATTTCTCATCCAAATGTATGACATGTGTTGACATTTTTGGTTTGTCTTGTCGAGACGAATCCATTTCTGTTAGGTAATCTCAATTTGGACAACTTTGAAAATTCACTCAAACCCCTTGGAAATAAAACGAAGGCATCCCCTTGGATTCCAATGCGGCACTTTTACCGTGGCACTGTTGGATTTTTGAAGCTCCCTAACTTTATCGTTTCCCATCCAAGCCTACATGTGTTGACATTTTATGTTTGTGTCGTTAAGACAATCTATTTCTGTAAATCAATGTCTATTTTATCTAAACTCAAGAAAAAATGACTACGGGTCAAGCTGATTTCCAGAGCCCATCCTGGAAGTGACTGACCTTTCCCAGGAGGCGTCCTGGAAAACACAGAGATTTTCCAGGATGGGGCCTGGGTTTGGCCGACCTGGGACCATTCCCAGGACCGTCCTGGAGATTTTCCGCGTTTTCCAGGATGCACCCTGGAAATTTGAAGTCATTTCCAGGGCCCTTCCTGGGAAAACGTCGACCTTCCTGGGAAGCTGTCATCGGTCCTGGGAATCTCAGGACGCAGATTTACCGTGCAATACCCGTAAAAGTTGTTTCCGATACTAGGGCGCCTCGGCGCAGCGTCCGGTCGTCACTCGACACTCCAAGATAAGCAAGCAAGAGTAGCGCACAAGCATTATGATAAATTTATAATTTTAATTTTTGTTTTCTTTTTTTTTTGCGAATAGCTGAGTACATAAATGTATCATCTGCTAAAAACCTGAGCCGCCAAGCCAAGCCGCGCGGACGTACAATGCTGTGCAAATAGGAGGACCTTGGAGAGCCGAACGCGGCCAAGTCGCCAAGTCTCCGCGCTTTGCCGTGCCATTCCGGGCGCTCTCGCGGACACATCACGGCGCATAGAGTCCAAGATGCGAGAGTCAACTGAGTCACATGCATACCTCGGGCTGGTCGTCGCGTTGCCGTCCGATGACGACGGCCGCACTAAGTACCCCCGCCCCCCTCGAGCAGCGCGCGCGGCTTAATTACACGAAATAAATCATCTTAACTTTGTCGCGTGGCGGCGGTGGTGCGCACTCGGTACGGGCTTGCATCACGTCTCCTTGTCTTTGATCTGGGGCCCTGGTCGCGGGGCCCTGGTTGCACGGGGGGCGCCCCCGGGGCCCCTTTGTGCCCAAGGCGGCGGCCTAACCTAATTAAAGAAAGACAAAAGACCAAGAAATTAACGGCGCGACGCGGCGCGGGGCAGAGTGGAGGCAGGCGCCCGCCGGTCGTGCCAACACTGGCGAACAATAACGGCGCGAAAAATGAAAATACTAAGCGGCTTCAAAGGGGCGGGCGGTGGGCCTCGACAGCACCGGCAGCAGCATGCGGCAGCGACTGCGGCAGCGCAGGCAGGGCGCATCCCCGCCGGAGACGCGTCGTGTTGCAGCACACTGTGCAGCACAGCCGGCGACCGGGGGGCGGGCGGGGCGGCCGGCGCTTTATCCCTCTCTTAGCGAGTCGGTACCAACGCGGCCCGCCTCAAAGAAGGGTCCGGCTGGGCTGCGCCGCCCAGCGCCGCCCAGCGCCGCCCCGACAACGCTATTTCGGCGTTATTTTGGCGCGAGGGTGCACAGCCGTGTTTCCGGCTTCATGGCAGCAGGGTCCCGTGAAAAGAATGCGGCAGCCAGTGCAATGGTCCAATCCAACCCCTGCCGCCGGGACCGCCAGCCCTCCGTAAAAAGAAGGCAGGGCGGACTGCCCTGACCGTGTCCGCGGCGGCCAGCGCCGCACCCCTCTCCCCGTCGGTCTGCGCGACATGTCTGCGACTTCCTGATTGGCTCGCTGACGTCAGCACTGACGGGCGCACACACGACCCCTGCAAATAATGAGTCGAGGGCCGAAATTGGTCTGGGATGGCAAGGAAAGAATCAACTCGGCTTTCTCGTCCTGCCGTCCTGCCGGCCGGCCGGCCAGACGGCGGACGGGCCGTGTGCAGTGGACCGGCATGATGGACGCTGACCAGGCCCGGCTCCCTGGGACCTGGGACCGACAGACCGGCAGACTCCAAGGACGCGTCGCATCTGTCTCGGTCGCACTCGCCGAGCGAGCCGCGTGGGTGCGAGAGAGAGAGAGAGAGAGAGAGAGAGAGAGAGAGAGAGAGAGAGAGAGAGAGAGAGAGAGAGAGAGAGAGAGAGAGAGAGAGAGAGAGCGACGGGACCGCAGCAGCATCCCCTGGGAAGCGAAGGGGAACTTGGACAACGTGAGGCGCACAGTGGGTCAGAAGAGAAGACCGTTGAGGCAGCCAAAATTCTAGACGCGCTTTGAGCTCCAGAGTCGCTACATGGAACTTGAATCGAACGTGTGACCCCACCAATGGATTCCAGTCACACGTTCGATCCGAGTTCCATTTAGCGACCCTGGAGTTCAAAACGCGTCCGGGATTTTGGCCGCCTCAACGGTCTTCTGACCCACTGTGAGGCGTGGGGCCGGGCGAAGGCCTGAGGGGCGCCGTCCAGCAAGTCATACTGCACCGCGCGGGAACCGGACGACCACGACGGCCACGGCTTCGCGACGCGTCGTGCCGAGACGCGGCGCCGTAGTACACCGCCACAAACCAGGTGGCGTGCGGGGCCGAGAACAAACGCAGGAAGTCCTCGCCCAGGCCGATGAGGCGCAGGCCGTTTCCGGCACGTCCGCTCCGCCCCACAAGAAACAATATCGATTGAAAAAAAAAAAAAAAAAAAAATACAAAATAACGGGTTGCACTGCAGTCATCAATGGAGAGCACCACACACGCTGCGCGCGCCGCACAGCCGCACCCTGGGCACATCCTACTTGGCGGTCACGTATGCATCGGGCGTGATAGACACGTGATAGACACGCTGGATTCACTGCCTGTGAACAACTAACCCAAGGCAAAAGGCAAAAATTCGAGGGGTCCACCACTCTGGTAATCCTGTGTACACTTCGTCCAGTAATCATTGGTAACCACATGACAAAACTGGATATTTTTACTGTTTTTATCGGCTTTTGGGAGTTCTTCTTAAGAAAATAGGCAAAAAAAAGCACCTTGCTGGCTAAAATTATATAATTTTTTGAGATTTTTAGTGGGTAATCACTGGGAATCGGATATCCTGTGTACATTCCTCAGCTGAGAGGTGGACCCCTCGCAAAAATTTAAAGAAGAAGAAAATGATTTGTGACATGAGTATATTGCAGGCGGCCTGCCCACCACTAAAAGAATTGCACATTGAGTCGAAAGTGACAAAGGCGGGACGCAGTTATTCTCGCCGCCGATCATCAGCTCAAGATGTCCGTGTCCAACGCAAGGGCCAAAGCGACGAAACCAACATGCACTTTATCCGCGTTTCCTACTGCAAAGTGATAGAAAAGGGAGCGGGGACTTGCCGCCCGCCCATCTCACAGTGGGTAAGAAGACCGTCGAGGCGGACGAAATCCCGGACGCGTTTTGAGCTCCAGAGTCGCTAAATGGGACTCGAATCGAACGTGCAGCCCCACCAATGGATTGCTCTGCCAACGAGGAATCCATTGGTGGGGTCACACGTTCGATTCGAGTCCCATTTAGCGACTCTGGAGCTCAAAACGCGTCTAGTGTTTTGACCGCTTCAACGGTCTTCTGACCCACTGTGCGTCTCGCGCCGCTCCGTGATCGGCACGCTCTTCGAGTGGAACAGGGATGAGCGCGCCGAGCGAGAGAGAAAGAGAGCGAGGGAAGGAAGGGCGAGAGCGAGAGAGAAATAAAGAAGCGGCACAAAAGGAGACGAATCTATAACGCCTTGGCGAAAAAGAGGAGAACGGCGCGGCGAACAAATTAAATTGAGAATGTAAAGCAGGCGGTGTGAATGGAGTGGCTTGTCGCCTTTTTCCTCGGCGGCGCGGCAGGCACCCCTCGGGCGGCAAAGACGAATGGAAGGACGACGGGGAGCAGCTGCTGCCGATCGGGGCCATCGGCACGGTGGTCTAGCCGCGAAGAAAGCAATGCACAGTGGGCCAGAAGACAGTTGAGGCGGCCAAAATTGTAGACGCGTTTAGAGCTCCAGAGTCGCTGGTACTCGAATCGAACGTGTGACCCCAGCCAGGAACGGACTTCTCGTTCGGAGAGTAATTCATTGGTGGGGTCACACGTTCAATTCGAATCCCATTTAGCGACTCTGGAGCTCAACAAACACGCGTCCGGGATTTCGGCCGCCTCAACGGTCCTCCGACTCTCTGTGCAATGCCACCTCGACGCGCGGCAAAGGAGCGGAATTGGATCGGCCAGGGCGAGTCGCCGAGGCGTATCTGCGGCGGGTTGCCGTCCGAGATACATACGCCGTGGTGCGCTCTTCTGCGTCCGATGGCTGGCCACCCATGTTCCCCGCATTGCTGGCAGCGGGTCCGCGCCGCGGAGCCCGCATTGTCTCACACCGAATGGGTCCGCGGGCCGTGCACCCTTCCCTGGACACGGCGCGCTCCGCGCCGCGCCCCCCGCCGCGCCCCCCGCCGCGCCCCCCGCCGCGCCCCCCGCCGCGCCCCCCGCCGCGCTGCCCGCGGGCAGGGGACACACGGTGGCGGGGCGCGGCGCGCGCCAGTAAGCCCCAGAGCGCCCCGTCGACGCCATCAAGTGGAAATCCGAAGAAGAGGCGGAAAAAAATGTCCGGAAAATAAAAGACGCGCTCGCCGCTCGCCCTGCTCCCCGAGGGTGTCCAGCTGAGCCCCGAGGGAGAAGACGAGGAACAAGGACGACACCAGGTGGAGCGAGGCGAAATCATCCACTGGTGCAATCTCTCCCCATTCCGCGCGTTCAAAGCCAAGCGACGCCCCAATGCGAACCAAGCCGTGCTGATTACAGGGCTAAGCCCAGGCCAGCAACGCCTCGCCCGCGGCCAGGGTTCGAGTCCCGTGCGCGGCGCCGCGCCCACATTTTAAATCCGTCACGGTGGGGGGGGGGGAGGAGGAGGACCCGCGGCGGCATCCGATTGTAAGGTGGTGGCGGCCAGTCGCGGTCACGTGCAACCTTCATTTTTTCGAGGCCGAAACAAAAGGAACTCCAGTTTTTCCGGCGCGCGGGCCTAGCGGCGCGCAATGGCAGGCGTCACGGAGTGTCAGGC
Source organism: Stenchaetothrips biformis (assembly GCA_030522485.1). Classification (NCBI taxonomy): domain Eukaryota; kingdom Metazoa; phylum Arthropoda; class Insecta; order Thysanoptera; family Thripidae; genus Stenchaetothrips; species Stenchaetothrips biformis. Next base: position 1,354,446 of record CM060090.1, read on the forward strand.
TGGCCATGATCACAGGCCGGGCGGCGGCAGGGCGCAACAAGCAGCGGCACCGCGGCGTGCATGTCCAGTCGCGGACTGCAGGCTGCACGCGAGCCAGCCTCGTTAGCCGCGTGCACGCCCCGGCCAGCACCCTGGCGACCCTCGCTAAGGGCGGCGGCCGGCGGCAGGCAGGCGGCGCACAGGGGGTCAGAAGACCGTTGAGGCGGCCGCGTAATCCCGGACGCGTTTTGAGCTCCAGAGTCGCTAAATAGGACTCGAATCGAACGTGTGGCCCCACCAATGGATTCCCCGCTTGGAGAGCAATCCTTCGGTGGGGGCACACGTTCGATTCGAGTATCCCATTTAGCGACCCTGGAGCTCAAAACGCGTCTAGAATTTTGGCCGCCTCAACGGTCGTCTTACCCACTGTGCGGCGTCAGCAGGACACAAACGACGCGGCGGCCGTTCGCAGCTATGCGCAGCTAGCCGTCGTCCGACACGCGTGGGCATAAATCGACCACAGGGAAAAAGTGCTGGCACGACGCTCCAGTCGGCGTCCGCCCGCAGAAATGCACTCCTTCTTTTCCAGCGCCGCCGCCGCGGTCCGTGCGTCCGCCGGGCTGCGTGGCAGCAGCACGTCCAGGTGTAATAAGGGGGCACACCGCAAACAGGCCGCGGCGTGGAGGCGCGCACCCCGCGGGCAAACAAGCCAACCCTTCAGGCAGCAAGCAGGCAGGCAGGCAGGCAGGCAAGCAGGCAGCCAGGTAGGTAGTGGTGTTTGCCGGGTTGCAATATCGGAAGGCCACACGGCGCTGGCGCTTGCCGCACAAGCAGGGCGTAATGAGGGTACCGACACTGCGAGCAGGCCGTCAGACGAGGGTCATTTCCCTACGCTACTCCACCATTGACCGACCGTGCGACCCACAGAGGGTCGGAAGACAGCGAAGGCGGCCAAAATCCCGGACACGTTTTGTGCTCCAGAGTCGCTCAATGGGACTCGAATCGAACGTGTGACCCCGCCAATGGATTCCTCGTTTGGAGAGCAATCGATTGATGGGATCACAAGTTCGATTCGAGTCCCATTGAGCGACTTTGAAGCTCAAAAGGCGTCTAGAATTTAGGCCGCCACGGTCTTCTGACCCACGGTGCGACCGTTTCGCCGAACCATAGAGTGGAAAAGACGGAGCGACGAAACGGGGAAGCGTTCCTGTGTTGGCCCCGTCGGCGTGGGAAGGTCAAGCTGAGCCTAACCACATTGGCCGTGTGGCGTTACTGTGGCGTGCACCCTGCCGGGGTAATTCAGTTAGCGGTGCGGCGGCGCCACGGTAAGGTCAAGCTGCAGCCGGCCGAAGACGCCGCCCCGGCGACGACCACCCCGCCGGCAGCGACCCGAATCGCGTTCCTGCTGTTTCGACGGCCGGCGCGTGCACCGCGGCACAGTGGGTCAGGAGACCGTTGAGGCGGCCAAAATTCTAGACGCGTTTTGAGCTTCAGAGTCGCTCGCTCGGGACTTGAATCGAACGTGTGACCCCACCAAAAAATGGCTCTCCAAGCGAGGAATCCATTGGTGGGGCCACACGTTCGATTGGAATCCGATTTTGTCCGCCTCAACGGTCTTCTGACCCACTGCGCCACGCGTGCACCGCGGGGTCGCGGCGGCCGCCACCTGGGAGCAGGGAGGGGCTGGGCTTCAAAGGCGGCACGCAAGAGGGGGACTCCTTTTTGACACGTCTACTGGACGCAGAGCACACGTGATAAACGCCGGCCTGCCACACACACCTCACCCCGCGCATTCGCCCTGCTGCTCCACAGCGCCTCGAGCGAGCACCGCCAAGGGAGCGGCGGCCGGGGGGAGGGGGCAACGGACCAGACGCAATTTAATCTCGAAGGCACACCCTCGGGGGACCTCACACATGCACGACGTTACGCCTCTGTGGCCGCACCGCGCCGAGGTAGGTCAAGCCTCTCAATAAGCCTTTGGCGGCACGCTCGCCGGCGCCGCGCCGCCGCACCCGCCGCCGCGGTGCATATGAGGCGAGCGAAACGGCGAGGCGAGATGAGAACAGTTTTAGTGCTCGCCGGCATCATGCCATAACCGAACAGAGACCTCAAGCGCGGCGGCGGGGCGTCGTGCAGACTGCGTGCAGACTCACACCGCACGCACAGTGGGCCTGAAGACCGTTGAGGCGGCCAAAATTCTAGACGCGTTTAAGGCTCCACAGGCGTTACGTGAGACTCGAACCGAACGTGTGACCCCACCAATGGATTCCTCGCTCGGAGAGCAATCTAATGGTTGGGGTCACACGTTCGATTCGAGTCCCATTTAGCGACTCCGGCGCTTAAAACGTGTCCGGGATTTTGGCCGCCTGAACAGTCTTCTGACGCACTGTGGGTACCTAGGGCGCAAGAGGGCCGTCCTGCCACCTGCCCCTCTGGTACTCGCAGGTCCGACTCGGTCCTTCCACCGCGCTGCAGCCACGCTGCCGCGCTGCGCCGATCCGACCCGGAGCGACTCTACTCGACGGCCCAACGGTGCGGATCATCAAAGGAGTGCCGCCCGGAGTCCGGGATCTCTCTCTCTCTCTCTCTCTCTCTCTCTCTCTCTCTCTCTCTCTCTCTCTCTCTCTCTCTCTCTCTCTCTCTCTCTCTCTCTTTCTCCCTTTGGGCACCACGCACGACCTCTCGTCCACACCATCAAGAGCTTCTAGTCAGGGAACCCGCCGTCTAGGGCTTCACGCTAGGGCACTCCAGTCACCGAACCTGGGGACACACATATACACACACACACACACACACACACACACACACACACACGTCACGGGCGCATCTCGTCTCGTCCCCTCCGCGGCGATTCGACACGCGGGCCGGGGTTGGGGTGGGGCGCGCAGGGTGGGGCGGGGCTCGCACCGGCGGCGGCGATCAAAGCGACCAAGACAATGCTCCGCCCCCAGGCGGGGTGCGGCACTGCCGCTAAGGCAGCTTGCAGCTAAAGCTCAAGGAGTGCCGGACACCTTGCCGTTTGTGGCCGCCCTGCGCCGTGAAGGCCGTGGCAGCCGTGGCACTGGAGGCCGAGGTCCGCAGCTGGCCGTCCGGGCGGCACGCGCCGCACAGTGGGCCGGTCGTCCAGCCGGGGCAGGTGTGGGGATCAACACGACACCCATGGGCGGGAGGAGGAGGCCGCGCCATGCAGGACCTCCCGCAGGAATCAAGAGACTTGTTTTGTTTCTACGAGGCCTGTGTGATTTCTGCTAGGGAAGTCAAAGTCGAAATATATTTTCAAAGCCCTCCTCTAGCCAAAGTTCTATGTTTCCCGTGTCACTTGGAGTCTGCTAGCGGAAGTCATCAATGCGCCGAATTGTGGTCCCCTAACCGTTCCTCCGGCGCTAGCGCCTCCGCGGGAGAGGGGCGGGGCGTGGCGTGGCGTGGCGGGGCGTGGAGGCGGTGCACTGCATGTGGCTGTTCGATGGTCTCGGCGGCGCCTCGGCCGGCCGTCGCGGCTTCCCTCGTTAGAGCGCTCTTCGCTGCTCCTTCCTCGCGCCGATCGCCGCTCCTTGGCGGGCCGAGGCAAAGAACCGCTTCGCCGCGTGCGGTGGTGGCCGTGCAGACCAGGTCGGGATTTCTCCCCCCCCCCCTTACCTCCCACTCCCCCCCTTCCTCGCGGCGTGTCCGCGGCCACTCGCAGGCCGCGGGGCATTTCAGGGGCAGGGGGAAGGGGGGAGGGTCCAACACTCCGTGTGGTTTGCTGCCGGCCGCCACGCCCCGCCCCGCGCCCCGCCAGGGTCCCGCCGCCACACGCTTTGTTCTCGCCGCCGCTTTGAAGTAGCCGCGCCGCGCCGCGCCCCCTCCCCCCCCCCCCCCCAGCGCAAAGCGGCGGCGGCCCTGCGCGGCACGGTGCGGCGTGCGTCATGTTGAATCGTGTAGTTGACGCCTATTCGTGCGGCAATAAAATCACTACCCTGCCATTTATTCACTCCTCGCGGGCCCTCACCTTGGTGGCCCTTCCCGCCCTTCTCCCTTCCGCCTGTCCCTCTCGCTGTCGCTGCACTCGCTGCTGTCGCCCTCCGACCGTGGCCGTAAATTACCCTGCTCATCCACCTGGCTGCCAGCGTGCTGCCAGCGCCACGGCGGCGGCTGCCTCCGCGGCCTCGGACGCGACGCCGACCTGGTGTCCGTTGGTCCGTTGGCTTGGCGTCACACTGTTCCACTGTGTGCTGCTCCGCACGCCAAAGGCTTCCACTGTCTGTGACGGCTGACTTCATTAGGCGGCGCGGCGCCTGGGGCAGCTCCAGCAGCAACACCTGTTGCGGCCGCTGCGGCCCAACCTGCGAGTCACCGTGCAGCGCGCCGTGGGCTGCCGCAGGGCGTGTGGCCCACACGGTGTGGGCGGGCTGAGGGCGGGCAGTGGGCGGGCAGTGGGCCGGCTGCGGTTTGGGCTAGGTCATGCAACCGCCCCTCCTCCTCGCCGCCCACACGAGTGTTCCTCGACGTGTGTCGGCGTGCTCCAGCACCATGCATAATCGAGGGCGGCTGGAGAGGCGGCAGGGCGCGTCTCCAGCCGGCGCTTCACCGCGGCACTCCGCGCTGCTGCCAGCGCGTGCGGGACGTGCATCGTGCAAGTCAAACCGATAACAGATCAATCCCCGTCAGGTCCGAGTGCCCCTCAGTGTTCCCCCGCCTCCGGCACTCCCGGGCCCTCGACCACGCTTCCGTGCTGGATGACCCCGGTTCCTGGCCCCAAACCCGGCGGGCCACTACTCCCCGCTCCGCTCCCCCGCCCCGCCGCCGCGGCCCCCGGACTGATAAGGGGGCGCCGCCCGACCGTCTCTGGCGTCGCTCCCACTCAGACGGCCACGAGGGCCGCCCATATATAGAGTACCGGCACGGCGCGGCGGCGGAGAGGCAGGCGCGGCGTCGATTGGCGGCACGGGGACCAGCGGGGCACCTACGGCCCCACGGCGTGCCGGCGGCGTGCCGACGGCGGCGTCTGTCTCCCACAGAGCACCCCCTCCCCTCCCCCGGCCGCCACTCGAGCGCGCCGAGAGGGCCGCGCCGTCGCCCTGGCTGGCCTTTGACGGCGGCGCGGTGCCCCTGCCCTGCGCCTTGCTACCGCGCCGCCGCCGCACTTCTTCAACTGACAGCAGTCGCCGGCCGGCCCGGCTGGACGCGGCGCCGCCGCGCGCATTTAAATGTCGCGTGGCTGCAGTGCGGGCGGAGGGGTGCCGGCTACCTCGGCGACTACGACGCGGAGGGCACGGCGACGCACAGTGGGCCAGAAGACGAGTGGAGGCGGACAAAATCCCGGACGGTTTTGAGCTGCAGAGTCGCTGTGACTCGACAGGAACGCGTGACCCCACCAATGGATTCCTCGTTCGGAGAGCAATCCATTGGTGGGGTCACACGTTCGGTTCGAGTCCTGTTTAGCGTCTCTGGAGCTCAAAACGCGCCTTGAGTTTCGGCCACCTGCACCGGTCTCCGGGCCCACTGTGCGACGGCGGCACCCCTGGCCGCCGCCTGTATCGCCGCTAATGCACCGCGTATCACCGGCAGCAAACAAACAGGTGCAATCAGTCCATTAGGGCCCCGGCCGGTGGCCCCCGCCCTGCGATACGCTAAACTGAATCCGGACGCATCGCGCACACACACGCACAAACCCACCTCACACACAATGCGGCGGCCGCGCGGGCCGGTCGGCGTTTCCTGTTCGGTCTGCCGCGATTTTAACACGCGAATGCATGTCATTTCCGCCCCGGCCAGAACAGAATAAAAATCCTTGCATAAGGCGGGCGGGGCGCGGCGCGCCGTCTTATGAGAGGGCGCAGCGCCGCCGCGGCGCTCTGCATAACAAAGCCATTCATTTTTTTTCGGTAGGGGGCAACCCCGACGCAGTAATGAATCCAGAAAACACCGGGTGCGGCATCGCGTCGCGCGGGTTGCCGCACCGCCGGGCTGAATAACATGCATCGTGATTCGGCCTGGCGGTCCCTGCTGCGGGGTGGCACAGTAAGTCAGAAGACGAGGCGGCCAAAATCCCGGACGCGTTTTGAGCTCCAGCGTCGCTAAATGGGACTCGATTTGAACGAGTGACCCCACCAATGGATTCCTCGTTCGGAGAGCAATCCATTGGTGGGGTCACACGTTCAAATCGAGTCCCATTTAGTGACTCTGGAGCTCAAAACGCGTCCGGGATTTTGGCCGCCTCGACGGTCTTCTGACCAAAGGGGGATATCTCTTATGGGTGCGCGTGGCCCGTCTGCGTAGCGCACCGACAGCAGAAGTGCCAACATCTTAACCAAAAAATGGGAGCCGACCCTGCGTGGTCTGCCAAGATGCTGTGCTGGACCGCGCTCCTTTCATGCGATTGATTGCGCAATGGATTGGGTAGCTGTCAGTGGCATCGGAGAAGCGGGTACGACACCCGTACGGAGCGACCACTTTTTCAGCTGTTTCGGTCGAGGGGGAATTCACTCTGGTAATGGTTGGTTGTCCGGTGTGTAATTGATCTGTAATAGTTCTGTAATGTAATTGGTTAAATGAGCAGTTGGCGGGAAAATTTAGTGACATGGTTTTACTTTTCTTGCCATGAAGTTAGTTTTTCTTTAGTTTTTCGGTCTTAACGTTCAGTATCACGGTGACTGTAACGGCTCCCAATAAGAGAAACTCATTATTGAATTTTAAAACCGTACAACGTTTGAAATACGCGACATTGTGGGTCAAAATTGAAGGTCCGTAATAGAAGACGTAATAGGTGTAATAGATGTAATACTTTGAAAAAGGTAATGGTTGGTTGAGCATTTTAGGTAGTGAATTCCCCCTCGGTTTCGGTTCTCTAAGTTGGTACCACTGACTTAGGGGCGCTGACGACACGATTTGGATGCCGTGTTTCATAGCATGGTGTTATCCCCCCTTGCTTCTGACCCACTGTGGGTGGGAAAGGGGATGGCTTTATACCGCAAAAGCAGCGAGCAGCACAGGGTCCACGTCGGCGGCCGTCGGCGGCCACGGCATCGGGGAGGGCGGTGCTGGCGGGGCGCCTCAGCCTCCTCGTCACACATGGAGGCTCCCATACGACAATAGAGGAAATTTGAATTTTTACGACTCCCAGTCGGAGAGTCGGTGCCGCCGCCGATTGCCCCCCTCCCCCCTCCCCTCCCTTATGGGGCCACGGTAAGGCGCAGATAAAGGGGCTGAAGGGGAAAGGAGGACGGGAGGGGGAGGCCGCTTGATTCGTTCGGCCCGCAAATCCATCAAGAGCGGCGTGCGGCCCACCGTGCGGCCCGGTGCCGCGACCGTCATGCGGGCCGTAACCCTTACTAATCGCACGGCCTCGGCCACCCCGGCGTGGAGGGTGTCAGGGCGCAGATGGGATGGGAATACAGAGTGGGCAGTTCCTTTGAGAGCGACACTGGACAGCCGGCACTGAGAGGAACATGGACACTATATTTGACACGCCAGATCGTCGCCCGCTGACAAGGTCAAAAAGCGAAAGCCAAAAACTTCCTTTCTTTTCGGTGTCTGTCTTTGGCATGTGGCGGTAAAGAGCACGGCAAACACTATACTGCACCGGCGCCGTGTCGGCGGGCTGCGCGGCTGCGCTCGCCGGGCTCGCCACCAAGTATCGCACTAGCACTAATGAGAAAGGGGTGGGTGCATACCGCCCCGGGCCGACGCCCTGGCCATGGCGCAGCACGGCGCGGTGCTCGCGGCGACTCGCAAGGCATGGCTTTCCCCAAACTGCGCCAATCCCCTTCAATTTGGCCGCGCCGCCCGGTGGGCCCTGGCTGGGCCGGCCCGCCTTGATACGCGCCAAATGAGGCTGCAAGGGAACGCCAGGCAACGCCAGGCATAGGTGGCGGCTACGGCGGCACGGCCGCTTTGATGCGAGAAGAAGAGGCGGGCCGTGTTCACACCCCGCCCCGCCCCGCCTCCACGGCACCCGCCGCGCCCCGCAACCCGCTCATTACGTCATTTTCCGTTGGCCCACAACAACGCCCCGGGTGCATGTGTGCGTCCACCTCGCACCAGCCGAAGGCAAGCCAGGCCACCCCGCCGACGGCGCTCCTCTGTCTCTCTCGCGCCCCCACGGCCCAACGGAACGCCCCCTCGGCCCAACGGAACGCCCCCACGGCCCAACGGAACGCCCCCACGGCCCAACGGAACGCCCCCACGGCCCAGCGGAACGCCCCCACGGCCCAACGGAACGCCCCGCACGAGTGCGAGCGAGACAACGACGAGAGCGATGTTCGACATCGACATGGGGCCTGCTGCTGCTGGCCGTTGCCGCCCGTGTGTGACACGCACCGCGCGGCGTGTCGTTTTAATTCGTGAGGGGGGGGGGGATAATACAGGTGGCGTGGGAACGGCAGCGCGGAGCCGCCCTATCATCAGGGGGCCGCCGCCGCGCGGGCCACCCTGCTGCAGCGCGACGCCAAGGCCGCCCTGCCGGCGCGCCGCCCGGCCCCTTGGCACGGCACCTGTCAAGGATCAAGGTGCACATTTCAATTAGCAAATACAGCGGCCGCCGCACTACGCGCCAGCGCGGCGGCAGCGCGGCGGAAGGCGCATCATTTGCAATCTGGCATGGCCTCCCTTCGTTGGGCCCGGGAAAGAAATGGCCGTCGGCGGAAACGGGTAGTGTCGCGTCACGCCCGCGTCACGCCCCATAGCCGCGGATGTGCTGTTCGGCCGCTTCCTGCCCCGTCTGTCGCGTCATCGGGGACGTCATCGGGGACGACATCGACGCGGACCTCCCGCGTTGCGTCCCGCCGCCACCCTTCGCGTTGCCGCTCTACTCGGCAAATCGGCACAAATGTATTACATCCCCCGACCCTCTCCTGGCCGGGCCGGCCGGGGCTGCCCTGCCGGGCCGAGGAGGCTTCTTGGCGCGTGGCAGCCCCGGGCGCGGCGAGGCGGCAGCGAGGCGGCGGGGCGGCTACATCAAAGGGAATCGCGACCAGAGAACGGGGCGGGGCGGGGCGGGGCGGGGCGGGGCGGCAAGGCGACGGCACGGCCGCCACTTCACCCCCCGGCAGGCAGGGCTCTTCACACAAAGGTGTGAACCAAAAGGCGTGCGCGCCGCGGCTGCCGCGGCCTGCACCGATCGCAGGCCCGGGTGGTCCCCGCCCACCCCGCGGCCCTCCTCCAAGGCCCTAGACCCTCGGCCAAGACACAAAGGCGCACCTTATCCCAGGGCGTGGTGGCCACGACGAGGCCGGCCGCGGGCCGGATTGCACAGTGGGTCAGAGGACCGTTGAGGCGGTCAAAATCCTACACGCGTTTTTAACTCCGGAGTCGCTGAATGGGACTCGAATCAAACGTGCGACCACCAATGGATTGCTCTCCAAACGAGGAATTCATTGGTGGAGTCGCACGTTTCGCGTCCCATTTAGCGACTCTGGAGCTCAAAACGAGTCTAGAATTTTGGCCGCCTCAACGGTCTTCTGGCCCACTGTGGATTGGCGGCGGCCCCCTGCAGGACTCAAGGACGGCGTGAGGGCGCCGCGGGGGCGCGACGCGGCGGATGGGCGCCGATCAAAGGACGACGACGCCTCGCGACGCCCAGTCTGTTCGCACCTGTCCCCGCGCCAACGCGGACGGCTAGCCGACGAAGCGACAGGTGCGGCCCCCCGATCTGCACGCCAAGGAGTCACACCTCGGTTTCCGCTCGCCTTACACTCGGCTCCGCAACGCAAGTCCCTTCTGGCGAGACACTTCCGCACTTCATTTTTGCCAGTTTTTTCAAAGCCCGGCGCGCACAAAGGCTCCTGGGTCCTTGCCGCCGCCGGGTCTCTAGGAGGCGGGCGGGGACGTTGAATGGCACAGCACAGAGGGAAGCCCCGGACCAATACGGCGCACAAGGCGGCACCGCCCAGCCGCCGGGCTAGACCAACCCCACGGTGGCCGAGAAGACCGTCAAGTCGTCGCGACAATGCCCGTCCGCGCAGAGACGTTGTCGCAGCGCCCAGGACTTCGGCTCCTGGACCGCGGACCTTACGACAGCCTTGGCGGCCACGGCACGCCACCGCCCGGCGACACACCAGCACGTCATTACCGCAACGAGCGCCGCAGCCCCGCAGTCGGTGGCGGCTGTGGCGCACGGACGGCACGCCCGCCGGGATCACGTCAAAGGGATTACAGTGGTAAAAGCTGCTCTGGCGGCTTTGATCCCGGCCAATATGGAGAGGGGAGCCGCGGGACCGCAACCTGTTGCTTCACTTCAAAGGCGACCGGCGTGGCGTGGCGCGGCGTGGCGCGGCGCGGCGGCGGCCGGGACGGAGGGGAGCGGCCCGCGCTTTGCCACTGCTTTGCTTGCCGCGACGTGCCCTGCCCCACCCTGCGCTGCCCTGCCCCTACTGATACAGATTCACCGTCATTTCAATCTCAAAGGACCCAACCGGCCCGCAGTGAGCCATGCCAGGCGCCGCGCCGGGTCTGCCGCCTGTTGCTGGTCCACTGTGCTGGCCCCGCGGCTTCGACTGCCTTGCCGGCGTGCGAGTGCAACACGGTGGCCGCACTCCTCTTCGGTCCGGCAGCCCAGCCCAGCCCGTCGGACGCGGTGGGCGCGGGGCAGGGCGCGGGGCCGACGGCCAAACACAACATTCCTGGCCGTGGCGGCGACCACCGCCCCGCCCCACCCCGCCCCACCCCGCCCCGCCCGCTTCACGAATTCCGCGTGCGAGTGGGCGTGGCCGGCGGCGGGCCGCGGGGCGGCGCGCGGCCGGTGTGAAAGATGGCACCCCCCCCCCCACCTCCCCCCCGGTCCCCCAATGAAATGAATTAGCTCCTCACAGGCGATACAGGAGTTCCCATGCCGCGCGCAAGGATGGGCTGCGTCCGAGGCCGCCGTCCAGGCCGTCCAGGCCGTCCAGTCCAGCCGAACGGGCTCCACCAGCTCCACGACTCGGACGCGGCCGCGCGGCGCGGCCCCCATGGCCGCGCTGTCCGGCCCGACTGGTCGGCTGCTACCCAAATTGAGCATTTAACTAAACGCATTAGCCTCAAATTATAGAGGCACCTTCCAACAAAATATGGACGCGCGGGGCCCCGACGCACCACGCACCCCGCCCTGCCTCCGTAATGACGCCCTGCAGGAGCTGCAAGCGCTGCAGCGCTGCGGCGGGGAGGTGCACTGCATTCAATGAGGGGGCCGGCCGGCGCGGCGTCGGCCACACACACACACGCACTCGCGCGCGCGCGCGCGCACACACACACACGCACACACACACACACACACACACACACGCGCGCGCGCGCGCGCGCGCGGCGGCCGTCCCTCACTCGCTCTAGAGTGCGGGTGCTTTCGGTGGCGCCTTGGCACACCTTTGCACCTCCGCGGTCACCCCACCGACGGTCCCACGCCCCCTCAGGGGCGGACGGCCGCATTCCTCTTGGCGTTAGCGCGTAATGGCGTGGCGTGGCGTGGCGAGGTGTCATGCCTGCCGCTCATGACATGCTGCCCGCCGCGCCACGCCGCGCCACGCCTACCGGGAACATGCGTGCCGCCTCACGGCCCGCGAGGGGTCTTGCCGGGGGAGGGGGAAGGGGGAGAGGGGGGGTGGGGGTCATGCAAGCTGGGGTGAGCCGTGAGTCTCTGCCATCATTTTGAAAACAATTTCTCTTGACAGAACAGGACTTGAATTCCTAAGCAAGACCAGGCAAAGTTGGTGCTTGGCAACTTCATATACAGACAGTCACAACCGCAGTGAGTAACACAATTCTGGTGAAATTCCGACTGATGATGCAGGGATGTGAGACGCAGTCCATTAGAACATAATTCAAGTTTGGGTTGCGTGTACCAAGCGTCAATTGCAGACACTAAGAGAAGCTCAGTGTAGACAGGACAGAATCGGCAAGGCACATACGTCAAGCTCAACGTCAAGCTCATTATCTTAAATCACTACCAACCACAAAACTGCATGAATACAAAATAGAATCCAACATTTGCCATTGTCTTTTCTTGACATAAAGACCAATTTAAAACAGGGTCTAAAAGAACGAAAAGACGTAAAAGAAACACAGAAGAGCCTTTTCTTGTTTCCTACTAAAAGTATCTTAATAAATGGTTAGAAGACTGTCTGGGAAAAATGAACAAGCATTGCTTATTCTCACATACAATTATGATTAAAAGCAATACCAAATTACCTTCACATAGTGGCATAAAGACAGGTGTTTGACCTCAGACAGGGTGGTGTATGGTGCACTGCAGACATTCCAACCCAGCCACTTATAGGTTATGTTTACAATGTGAGACACAGGGTAAGCAGATTTTTAATATGTAAGATTGAAAGAAGAGAAGATGACTTTGAACAAAAGGAGAGCCACTGTAAGTATCCAAAGATTGCATTCTAAAACTGAAACCGTACGTAAAACAGTGACTTATTTGATATGTAAATTAAAATTGATCAAGAGAAACATAACCCCAGCTAAGTTGGCCCACATTACTTGAGTAATACAAAGAATCCAATTGTTTCATGACTAGCAGCCGATGCTAAGGTGTTGCACACACATAAAATCGTCCGTGATAAAATACGGACAAAACGTGACAGACAATAAAATAAAATAACCCAACGTTCCTACTCACATTCAAGGTGAGACTAAAATAAACCCATAAGTACAAGTTCAGTCAATATTTACAAAAACTAGGTTATATGTACCTTGACAAGGTAGTGCCAAACAAATTATGATGATTCAAAACCGCCGAGGAGTCTGAGTAAATGCTTAAAATAAATGCTTTTTGTGTCTTACCTTTGAAATTCCTGCAATCCCTTGGGAGTTGAGATCGGCGGAAGAAACGTTGCAATCATGGAAGACGATAAACATCTTACAACACTAAAACATTATGTATATAAACGTAACAAGAACAGTTTGAAATCATCAAATCACAGATAGAGACGGAGAACTTGTCATGTCAACAAAAACAAACTGTAACGTTCTCATGCAGCCCTGCACTTCCATGAGACATGTTGTGAGTCTCGCTCTACCGGCAGATTTTCCAAGCTCATTCAAATCCCCGACCAATCGGGTGGCGAGCTGAAAGTACGGTTGACTGAACACAGAACTACGGTGGCCGGAGCGGCGAGAGCAGGCGAGAGCTCGGTGGGGGGTGGGGGGGGGGGGGGGGGCTGCCGTCGCCGTCACCTTCGGGGAGCGAAGGAACTTGAACGCACAAATGTGAAATGTAAGCAAACGACTGAGAACGCGGCCACACAGAAAGTGCTGAGTTTTGAACGTGCGACAATGCCGCGCCGTTCGTCACCGGGCAACCTTTTCCCCCGCGAGCCGCCCTGCCCGCCGGCCCGCTCTCCAGCCTTCCTGCCGGACTTCCGAAAGCCGCGTGGTGAGGACGCTGTTCGCGTACCGTCGCGGGCAAAAGTCTTAAAGGGCGTCGCTGCCCTGCGTAGCCCTGCGTACCGGAGGCTCCGGAAGAAAGCTTCTGACACCGCCTGCGCGCGGCACAGTGGGTCAGAAGACCGTCGAGGCGGCCAAAATTCTAGACGTGTTTTGACCTCCAGATTCGCTGAATGGGACTCGAATCGAACGTTTAACGCCACCAATGGATTGCTCTCCAAACGAGGGGTGTCACGTTCGGTTCTAGTCCCATTTAGCGACTCTGGAGCTCAAAACGCGTCTAGACTTTTGGCTACCCCGACGGTCCTCTGACCCACTAGTGCGCGGGCTGCTGCCGGCAGGGTCAGTCCAGCTGCCGCCTCTCGGGCTGGCATGAGGACGCGTCTGTCTGCCTCCAGCCCCATGGCATGGCAGGCACCGCGCAGGGAAGCACGCCGCTCGGGGTGACCAAGGACACGAAGATCAAGGACACCGAGAGCGGGCACGAGTTCAGCAGCCCGCAGCATGAGTTCAACTACTACTCTCGCTTCGTCCAGCCCCTCGCGGCCACGCTGCCCTCCCCTCGAGGTGACTGGGCGGCCCCGGAGCGAGGCTATAGACGCACACAGACTGGGCGGCCCCGGAGCGAGGCTCTAGACGCACGCAGACTGGGCAACAGCGGGACTTCCCTTGTCCAGAGAGGGCGACCGCGGCGCAGTGGTACCTGGTGCTGTCCTCGACGCGATGCAGCGTGCACAACGAGTACCTCAAGCAGCTGCTCGTCTGCTGCACGCTGGGCCGCCTGTTGGGCGTGTTCGCCAGGCCGCCGGCGTCGCCGTGCCTGCCGCCCCTGCCTGCGTACCACTCGGTAGTGCCACCAGCATCGCTAGCATCGCACAGTGGGCCAAAGAAAACCGGCGCAGGCGAATTAAATTCTAGACGCAGAGTCGCTAACTAAATGGGACTCGAACCGACTGTGTGACCCCACCAACGGATTCGTCGTTCGGAGCGCAATCCATTGGTGGGTTCACACGTTCGGTTTAAGTCCCATTTAGCGACTCTGGAGCTCAAAACGCGTCTAGAGTTTTGGCCGCCTGCGCCAGTCTCCTAGGCCGCATTCCGCTAAGCGATCGTGCTCGACGCGCAATCACGCACGCAATCATGCCAAACATGACAAATTCTACTGCTTAGACCAATCAATGCGCGTCTTGAGGTCATGCGACTCCTTGTTTGCATTCACAAATATGAGAAATTGTTACGGCAAATATCTCAGGATGCGCTGTGATTGGTCCCAGCAGTAGAATTTTTCATGTTTGGCATGATTGCGTGATTGCGCGTCGAGCACGAACGCTTATAGCAGACTGCGGCCCTACCCACTGTGCACCGACTAGACGGACATGTCGACGAGGGTGCAAGGCAGCGACCGTCCTCGCCTGGCATGCCTGCAGGTGGCGTGGTTGACGCGGAGTGCACGCGCCCTGGAGCAGGAGAAGCGCAGCAGCGAGCCGACCGCCGTCAAGGAGGAGGAGAAGAAAGGGGAGACCAGCGAGGACGCCGCCGCCGGGACCACCGAGGACGCTGCCGCCGAGGACGCTGCCGCCAAGGCCAAGCCCGCCGCCGATCGGCAAGACGGCGTGCCCGACGACGGCGTTCAGCCGGTGCAGGTGCAGGTGTCCGCGGGCGGCACGCAGTTCCTGGCCGTGCAGGACAACAAGGAGGACGAGAGCCACTTCTACTACGCCTTCTCGCCCGAACCGCTGTCGTGCTGGGTCGGTGCCGTCGACGCCGCCGTGCCGGAGGTTCTGGTAAGAACTTTGCCCGAGGGGGCAACCACTCAAGAAATCATGTGTCCCCTTGAGCGCAAAAAATCTCTGGAAATCGGAAATTCCCCCCCCCGCCAAGGCAAAAAAAAAAAAACAAGCAAAGTTTGGGCGTAAAATCGGTTCAAATCTTGCAAAATACGAAGAAATCTCTTCCCTTAAAAAATCTTGTGTCTCCAAACCGAGGGGGCAACCACTCAAGAAATCATGTGTCCCCTTGGGCGCCAGAAATCTCTGGAAATAGGAAATCTTCCCCTCAAAAAGGCAAAAATCAAGCAAATTTTGGGCGTGAAGTCGGTCGAAATCTTGTGAAATCCGTAGAAATCTCTTCCCTTACGAAATCTTGTGTCCCCTCACATACTAAGTGGTTACCCCCTCTATCCAAACATACTACGTGGTTGCCCCCTCGACTTCGCCTCGTACACTGTAGATGATTGGATCTGTGGTGGAGTCGGTATGCGAGCCAGCCCCACATTCAGCCCGTGCGGTTTGGTGTCCGTTGCCCCGCCACCGGCGAATCCCAGGTGGTTCCCCCGGAAAAGCCACCCGAGACTTCCGGCACCAGCGGGCCGTCCGGCACCACCGGCTCCGGTTCGGTGCCTTGGCTGTCTTCCCACGAGGGCGAGGGGATTGACTGGCTCCTGGCGAACCCCGGCTTTCTCACGCTTCCGTCCGCAGAGAGGCAAGTCCGAAGGGTTTGTTATGCGCGTCCCAATCCCCGCTGTCGTCAAAATGACTGAATGAACGCGGACTTGCTCGTCGGCAGGCCGGCCAGCTCGCTGTGGCAGGAGGCAAGCCTCAACGACGAGCCGTTCGCGGACTACGGCGAGGGCACGGGCCTGGCCGAGGCCGGCCTGGGGGCGGACCAGGGCCTCGGCCAGCACGGCCTCGGCCCCGCCACCGTGTGGGTCAAGGACGAGCGGGGCGCGCTGAAGGAGGTGCCGCTGGAGGACGTGTGCGGGGAGACGTGGCGCCCAGCCGAGCAGGTCATCGCAGAGTTGGGTAGTCTCATAGTCCCTTGCTGCTCTCTCAGCACGCAGAGGCGGGCCGCTTAGCAAACAGACAGTTGCATTGTCAGCCTCCACAACAATGCCCCACTTTCCCCGCGAGGCCGCGAGGGCCGGTCATGGCCCAGCTTGTCAGTCAACGCCACCAAAATTCGCAGTGATCGTATAATGCCAGTTTGAAATCGCCGCCGTGAGCCTGACTGCCTCGGCGTGGCCGGCGTGGCCATGCGAGGGGGCCGAGGCCGGGGCGGGGGGCCCTTCCGGCCGAGGGCGAGGGGCGGCGAGGCGACGCAGGCCCAGCAACAGGTGGTGGCGCTGCAGCGTCTAGACACGCATGTACGT
The DNA here is from genome assembly GCA_030522485.1 of Stenchaetothrips biformis. NCBI lineage: Eukaryota > Metazoa > Arthropoda > Insecta > Thysanoptera > Thripidae > Stenchaetothrips > Stenchaetothrips biformis. The sequence goes on from CM060090.1 coordinate 1,370,917, forward strand.
CGCGGACACCTCCGAGCCGGCGGCCTGTCCTGGCCTCGGCTCGACCTCCCCATCGCACAGTGGGTCAGAAGACCGTTGAGGCGGCCAAAATTCTAGACGCGTTTTGAGCTCCAGAGTCGCTAAATGGGACTCGAATCGAACTTGTACCAATGGATTCCTCGTTTGGAAAGCAATCCATTGGTGGGGTCACACGTTCGATTCGAGTCCCATTTAGCGACTCTGGAGCTCAAAACGCGTCTAGAATTTTGGCCGCCTCAACGGTCTTCTGGCCTACTGTGCGTCGTAGAGAGTGCACACGGCCTCCGACGCGCGCAGCGAACAGCACGCCTGTGTGTCCCTGCAGGTGCCACAGGCCTGGGAGGGGCGGCGCCTGCAGCAGACCCATGGTCCCTTCCCGTAGCGGGGCTGGCGGAGGGGTCCTTCTTGGGGGCCCAGGGCTCCTTCGACGTCTTGGAGCACTCGCGGCTGCGGCCCGCGTCTCCGCGGACACCTGCGGGGCGGACGCCGTCGACCGGAGCAGGTCCCGGCAGCGGCGCGGCGCGGTCCCACGTCCGCCTTCGGATCAGCACGCCGTCCAGGGACGACGTCGTGGTGCCTGGGGAGAGCTCTCCACGGAACCAACACTCTGCGGGGCCGTCGCGACCCGCCTCACCGTTCGTCGCTGAGAGTCCCAGGTGCGACGATGAAGGCAGTGAGGTTGCGCGTTCCGTTTCGAGTAGCCGAGCCACCCTCGAGGGGTCCCTCACTCTGAATTTGCCTGTACACAGATTGTTTAATTGTGTCGGATTGCTTAGGATGCTGTATGATTTTGTCGCGCTTTTTGCCTACTTGCAGGCGTTTTTGACGCAAGATTGTGGGATTGTCTCCTCCTCGCGTACTGAGATTGTTTGGGTGGGGGACCCCTTGGCCGCCCTAGTGAGCGCTTCTCTCTGTGCCCAGGGGAACAGGCGCCGACATGTACAGGGGGTACGCGTCCAGCCTGGACGACTCGTTCGCGCCCCCACTCGCCTCCTCCCCCTTCGGAGGCGGCGCACACATGGGCTATGGCGGCGCGCCGGTGAGGTCCACGACGAGGGTATGGGCGAGGGGTTACCCACTCCGGGAATCATGTGTTCACTCAACCTAGGAATCATTCATAATTTTTTCGAAATTTTATTGAAAATCCTTATAATTTCAATGGTGTGTCGTCGTAATCTCTCAGTAGTGCCCCAAAACACCAAGAAACAAAGGAATTTCTTTAAATATCCTCACTTTTTCCGTGGGATTTGTTCAGGAATCGTGAGAATCTGCAATCGTGTGAACACCAAAATAAGAAGTGGGTAACCCCTTGGGTATGGGTCGTATGGATTCGGACACCACCCTCACCCGTCGCCCTCAGCAGGGGTGGCAGCGCGCTGCGCGCCCCATGGTCCCCGTCACCGCCTTCGCGCTGCCCGTGCCTACCGCGCAGCCCCGCGTGGCTGGCGCGGCGTACCCGCGGCAGGCGGGCTTCGGCTACGACGATGGCAGCTCATACGCCACGTCGCACTCGTCTTACGGCGGATCCGCCGGGTGGCCGGGACAGTCCGGCGCGCCCGGCTGGGACTCGCTGGGCCAGACCTACGGCACGGACGCGACCGAGCCGAGCGGTCCCAGCGGCAGCTGGGGTGCTGGGGGGTGGCCGTTCAACTACTCGCTGTCCAGGTCGGCCAGCGCGCCCGCCACCTCCACCATGGACAGGTACACCGGGACCGCCTGACCTCGCTGCAGCCGCAGGGTCCACACGGCTCACCCCCTGACTATTGCTTCCGATGGCATGCCGACAGCGCGTTGAACGAGGGCATGCTTAGCGGGTCGAGCGGCGCGGGTTCGAGTCCCAGCGAGCCCTCGCTCGGCGCGCGCTTTGTGGACGAGACCGACGACTACGAGCTGCCCCGGCCGCGGCCGCCCGCCACCGCCCCCATCGGGTCGGTGCGCAGCCCCCGGCGGCCGTACAACATAGGCGAGGACATGGAGGGCAGCCTGTTCAAGACGGCGCCGACGACGCGCCAGCGACAGCAACAAATCCACCGCGCCGTCAGCGACAGCATGCTGGACCAGCGCCACTTCCAGGTTTGGCGAGGCCGCGGCCGGAGAGACCAGAACCTCAGGACTCGAACCCGCGGACCCCGAGCAGATTCGATGTCTGTACAGCTTGGCGACGTAGGCGCCTCCTCGACACCGCAGCAGTCTGCGGCGTCGCGGACCTGGCAGTCGGGGTCGTCGTGGAGGCCGGGCCAGAGGATGGCGACGAGCACCCCGGCGGGCGAGGCGAGGGGCCAAGTCCGGCGGCGGCTCGTGTTCGACGACAGCGACAGCTTGGAGGATCCGTCATCAGCCCGCCTCGCCGATCAGTCGAGCAGCTACTGGACACCCCGAGGCAACAACGCTCTCGTCCCGTGCTTCGCAGGCAAGGCTGTAGCGAACCAGGCCAGTGAGGTTACATGCACGGGCGCGTGGTGCTGATGGTCGTCGCGCAGCTCCGGTGACCGGCACCGACACCGGCTCCACGTGGACGGCGGGGCCCGCTCCCCGCCCCCGCCGCGCCTTGCACTTCGGCCCGGAGTACGGCAGCCCGCACGCCGCGCAGAGGGTCGCCCTGGCGGTGCCGGACGCCCCCCAGAGGCCCCCGCGACGTCGCGGACCGCGGCAGCCGCCGCCGGCAAGAGCGCCACCGGAAGTCTACTGGGGGCCGCCGGGGGCTACGTCCACGCCGACCCCTCGCGGCTACGAGGCCGCCTGGACACCGCCACCTCCACCCCGCGGACAACCACGCACGTTCCGGTAAGGACAGAGCGTGAAGCCTCAGACCTCCGGGCAGGCGGATAGCGCCTGCGAGTAGGAGGGTAGGCCTCACGCCCGACACGGCTGTCGCCATGTTGCCTAGGCCAGGAGTCTAGGCGACTGAATCTGCGCTAGTACTACCGCGAAGGCTGCTTGTCGAGGCGTGCTCCAAGGACACCCCTGTCTTGTTCGCAGAGGGATCCAAGTGTCCGGCGTCCCCGGCGCCACCATCAGCGCAACGGTGTACCCGGACAGCACGGTGGCCACGGCCTCCTACAGGGTGAGCCAGCGTCCTTGCCTACCAGTCGGTTTGCCTGTTGCCTAGCCGCTGCACAGTGCACTGGCGGCCAAAAATCGAGACGCGTTTTGAGCTCCAGAGTCGCTAAACTCTAAGACTCGAACCAAGGGTGTGATCCCACCAGTGGATTCCTCGTGCGGAGAGCAATCCATTGGTGGGGTCACCACGTTCGGTTCGAGTCCCATTTAGCGACTCTGGAGGTCTCTAAACGTGTCTAGGAGTTTTGACCGGTCTTTTGGCCCACTGTGCGCTGACGACGCCGAGCTGGCCGCACTGCTTGCAGGGCGTCGCCACCCCCGGCCGCCCCCCGCCGGTGCGCCACGGCTGGTTCCGGGTCAGCGAGACCGGCAGGCCCGGTGCGCCCGGCACGCGGTCTGCTCACGCCCCGCTCGACGCCACACTCGCCTCCACCCCCCGCATCGCGCCGCGCCCGCGGCCCCGGCCGCAGCTCCGTGCGGGCGCCATCCCGCGCCGCCTGTCCTTCTCGGAGACGGCCTCCGACTGGGCGGCCACCACCCAGCCGGAGCCGGAGGTTGAGTTCCCGCCGAGCTCTCCCAGCTCCGCCTACGACACCAGCTACCGCACGGCGCAGTCATCGTACAACGACTACCGCAGTTTTTGACCCTCTAGTTCATTCTGTTTTAGTTTTATGGTGGAAATGCAAGACAAGCTTGATTTCAAACACTGGGGTACGTTCGGTTGTAAGATTAGTTTATTTCCTTCACAAGCGTCTTTACATCACAGATATACACACAAAAAGTAACAGTGACAGTCATTCCTCAAACAAAACACAGAAAATCTGAGTAACTTTACATTTTAAACAAACGAAAACTAAGGAAATTTACCAGGGAATGTAAAGGAAACAAAATTAGTACATAAAAATTAACAAAAATTGACAATTCATATGAAAACTTCAATTAAGAGAGAATAGACAGTCTCAAAAATGATTAGCATTCAAGAAGGGTTGACAAAGTAACCTAGGAAAGAATACATCACAAACTAGGTAAGATGTAACCAGGGAAATCCTAGTCTCATCGTAAGATTTAAAATAAAACTCATGGACAACATTCAATTCAGGTAATGTGACCTCAGAACATACCACAATGAAAATTACCCTAGTCAGTCAAAAGAGGCAGCAAGTATGTGAAATAAACCATGTAAAGGATTACAAAAACAAGTCAACAAAGAACAATCAAATAGAGAAACATACATTATTCTTAAATCATAAAATAGTTTATAAACACAACACTTGTTACAAAAAAAATAAATAAAAAGATGTACAGAAGCCCTCAGCCTGATGGTTCATGACCTCTGAAGTTTTGATCTGAAAGAAAAAGAAGGATAATGATAAAGGATTTGAAAACAATCTCTTCCTTGTAAGCACAGACTTTGCAAATTCAAATTGTTACTTACTTTGGTATGAACCCAAAGGCACTTAGTTTGCTTTGTCCTGGAGCAGTTGGGGATTTCTTTTTCAGACCAGGCGTACGGCAAGTTAGCTTGCGATTGCTAGGGGTGGGTTGTTTACTTAGACGGGCAGTCTTTGCCTCATTGTGTCCCTTACTAGGACTTTCGAATCCATCGTCAGGTTGGGATGGTACCTGTCAAGAGGATATGAATACATTAATTTTGACAGGTAACTGTGGAACAGAATCTAAAACAAATGGCTCTACATACATTGCTGGGGCTGCATGGAGTGAGGCTTGTGCCTGACTCAAAACCAGGGTCATCTGCATCTTCCTGATCATTAGCATATATTTTTTTTCTGTGTTCAAATTGGTCCTCCTCATCTGCAAAACTCCCAGAAGCACAATTTTCATCAACTATAATCTTGGTTGGAGATGGCGTAGTTTTTTTGAATGGGTTCTTGGATGGTGATGCTTGTAATTTGGGAACACAATCCTGAAAATTTATTAGAATATTACAATTTGTAACAGGATCAGAAAATTCAAAACATGAGTAATGAATACACACCTGCTTTGCAAACTTTTCATTCATAATTTTCACAGCATCATCTTTTGAAAATGATGTGGGTGAAGTCTTATCAGAATTTTCAAGAGAATCTTTGACTGAACTTGACATTGATGCAAACAAGGGCTTTCTATGTATCCTTGGGGAGTCTGTCCTTTCTTCAGAAGTTTTCTTGTATATCTGAAAAATTGGTTTTACCACACTCAGTCATCTTTTCTTGAGGAAACAGCTCAATATCAATTCAGATAATTACCTCCATTACGTTGAACTCCTTTTCAACACTATCATCAAGTGTGTTCGAAACATCTCGTAGGAGAGAGTGACTTTCAGTAGACTCGTCAGAAACTGTACTTGTTGCACCAAAATACCTATAAGTAGCAAAAATGTTAACATAAGGGATGGATCAAAGATGGTATTTACCACTAAATAAGTGTCAGATTTAGTTTACCTGCTTTGAACAATTGGTTTTCCTTCAGTGGATGTTCTATGGACAGCACGAGCAAATTTACCAAGAGCACTAAACCTGCTAGTCTGCTTGGGAGGTACTGGAGTGTCCGGATGTGACACTTGCCTATTGTCAGTGACATTAATGCTCTGGGGACTCCTAACAAATGGATTTTTGTTTTTTCTGAAACCATATAACATAAAGATTAATTAAATGTTCAAAGGCTTCCACTAATAACTGAAGAGTTGGTTAAGATAAAAATTTAGAAAGGAAAATTACCTTTTGCCACAAAGAATTGGAGAAGTTGGAGATTCTTGACCTTCAGGACTCTGAGATTCACACACACTGGCTGAGCTCTGATTGTTGGAATGATCAGGACTTGTGTATATGGAAGTAAGGATAGAGTCCTTGACATCTAGAGAGCGCCTCTTTGCATCCACAGACATGTCATCTTAAAATGTTAAATATTATTTTTAGTTAAAAGCACGACCTAAAGAACAAAGACCACTAAAGAATAGATTGTAGTACGTATTTCCAATTACCCTCTTCTAAAAGTCGTTTCTTGTTTTTGTTTGCCAGTTTGTTGGTATCCACAGATTCAATTTTATCCTTATTAACAAATTTTCTTTCATTTGGCATAAATGATGGAACTACTCTTGGTGGTGGCTTGGTCATCTTTTCTTTGAACTGGGGGTCCCATATACTTGGATGAGGAGCTACTGCAGTTTGATTCCATCCTTTTGTTTTGACTCCCTTGCTCTTAGAAGAAACAAAAGAAAAAGATAATGATTTACAGCCAATAAAGTACAGAGAAAAAAAGAGAAATCGAGAAAATTTCGAGCAAAGAACAAGTTTAGGCTACTCACTGGATCCCTAGGAGACATTGGGTCATAATTATCAACCTTTTCCAACTTGAATGGATCTAGATTCCCAAGTGCAAGCTGGTAACTAGTGTCTTCATCAAATTCTGGAACACACCCAGGCAAGGGGCCACAGGCTAAAGGAGACCCTGGATGGACACTCCGGTGTGGTGTCAGTGGCTTTGCTTTTCTTGTGAGGGGATCAAAGACCAGCTGATGCCGGAACATGGCATCAGCTTTCATGAACTCATCTCTGTATTCCATAGATACTGTCAAACCACGTATATTTAGCTGGGATGGCAGTCTACTTAGCGCCTGCCAAAGATATATTTCAAATAATTTATGTTAAAAACCTTAGCTAAGACAGAAATATGGATGTCTTGCGACTAAAGACCTACCTTGTGAATGTCAGGATCTTGCGTACGTGTAATAAATTTGCAAGCCTTGCCAAGGCCTATGCCTTGAAGGGAGTCTAAGTAGTCACAACCAGACAGTATGCACATGTAGCGAAATTTGTCAAATGAGTATGTCTGTGGCCTCGGTCCCATGGAGAGATACAATCGCTCTTGATCCACTAAAATGCCATTACCAGCAAGGTCCAATTTAAACATGACCTTAATAAAGATTTCAAAATAAAAATTAATTTAAAATATAAACAAAGTTATTGATAGGACATATACAAGAGATAAAATCATGGACAAAACGTACCTTTTTGCAACCAAACAGAAGAAGATCTGAGTCTTCAGTTATAATAACATCTGCAATACCTTCACGGCTAAAGAAAGCTAACTGAGCATCTGCTTCATATGGAGCAACAATGCAGTCAACATTTCGTCTTCGACACTCTTGCATAAGAGTTAAAGCCATTTTATGTGTCACATCTATGCATCGCCTCAAGTAGTTCAGGCCTTCTGTGGTGTTACCTTGCCGAAGAAGGTTTGCTGCTGTCTTACGATTTTCCTCTCTTCTCCTGCAAAGAAAACAAAATACATGGTTTGAGTTAAGAAAGGTACTTGAGATTAATGTCTGAAGTACAGTGGGAAACACTTACTCTCTTCTTTTCTTTTCCGTATGGGCCTTGGCAGGCAAATGTCTTCCATCAAACACTAAAATAGGTTTTATGTCATGGGCAAGAAGCATATTGACATACTTCATACAGTACTGGACATACCTGGAAGTTTAAAAGCACACTGTGAAGAACATCCAATGTGCGATGGCACACTTAGCATCAGACAGACAGTAAAAAAAAAACCATTGTTTACGCGTTTGTGAATTAAATGATGATTTATCTCAGTAAACAACCAATTTGCAACTTTTTACCGAAGGTCTAGATTCATCGTTCGCTAATAAATAAGACATAGAAGAAACGCTACAAAGAGGTTAATGTGATGAAAGAGTGACAAGAGTTTGACATGAGATATTCGACGGAGACAACCGGAGGTGAATAAGAACAGAACGATTAATGTTAAACACATACATGTCCGTTTCTTCGCCACGAGCGAGCTTGTCGGCACATGCGAAGGCTCCTTTGTGAAGCCAACAGTAAGCATCAACTGCCACGGTACATCCATGAAACTCTTTCAAGTTTGCGGGCCGGGAGACTTTCCCCTTTTCCAGGAGAGGTAGCAGGCCAGTTATTCCCATTTTCCGGCTTGTAAAAATGCAAAGCAAGGTGCAAATCAGTCATTAACGACGGTGATGTTACAGCTCGCGTGTCAGTGAACACCAAAACACAGCAAGCAGCAGACAGAGTTTTGCTGGCGCCGGTCTTTTGGCGCGCTAAATAGGGCAATATGCGAAATCGCGTGAAACGACGTATGGCAAATCGGGTCAGTCACTAGCGGGAAGCTTGAATTTTGACGTTTCTTCCCATCCAGGGCTAGTTTATCGGGCGGTGATGGGACTGATTCGGTTCTGGAATTATTCTTTTAACAGTAACTTGATCTACTTTGTAATAAACGAAGAGAAATAAGACCAATGAAGATTATCTCATTTCTCTCGAGTTAATACTACTTCAAGCTTATCCTCTACTTCATTTGAGACAAAACTCCTGGACACATCAGTAAATCAGACTTTGTAGTGAGAAACACCGCTATTCTACTCGTAATGCTGTGGGTGGAGGTTTGTTGAGTGGTTCAATAGACAGTAAGAGAACACAATTGAAAGAAAAACAAATTTATTAAGGCTAATACGCTTTCCTTCTACAGAAAGAAGAGAAAAAGGAAAGGATGTTTTCAAATGAAAAGGAAAAACCTGAACTTCCGACAAGAAAAAATAAACACAGCCCTTTTTTTTCCCAATCATTTAATAACATTCTCCCTTAATAATATCAAACTAAGCTTGGAACTGTCTTCCTAATTTAAGAATTCATGTTGAGTTCAAATCAAAACATATTTAATTTAAACCAAATTACTAAACTTCAGTTTTGCAAAACCAAATCATATTTTACATAGAAAGCCTAGCAATTGTCAGAAGGACACTGCATAAATAAATATACACAAATGAAACAGCAATGCTAAGAGAAATTTGATCTCTTGAATTATACTAAGACTATTTGTCAAAACGGTACCAGTAAAAAAAATGATGTCTCAATTTTAACTGATAGAACCCATTTACTTATCAGATGAGGAAGAGTCCTGCAACAAAAAAATAAATAAATTTAACAACGAAATTCTTGCTGATAAAATCCTTCACATAACATATTAATGGGAGAGTGAGAAGACCAACCGAAGAATCACAGTCAGCACAATGCCAAGAATACCCTCGAATCTTTGGGGATTTCCTCACAGGGGGATCAAGGCAGTGGAAATGGTAACATTTCTTACACTCATCACACCTGTGAATAATCAGAAAAACTCTTCTAAAACAATGTTCCCAAACACTAATTTAACTTCAAAAGAACCAGCTCTTACCTCACGAGATTCTCCTTGGAACCAGGCTTTTGGCACTGGTCACATTGAGTCAAAATATCCTCTACCTTCTTTTTGGCCCCTGAGAGTCTTTGAGGACGAGGTCCTATGTCTGTAGGTGGTACACAAGTTGGGGTTGTCGAGGAAATTGACGTGGGACTGATAACAGCATTCATCATGGGGCTGGCTGATGAAACCACAGTTGTGACAGCAAGTGGTGTGACAGCAAGTGGTGTGACAGCCTGGCTTGTTTGTAAGACACTTCCTGGCTGCACCGGGTATGGATGAGCCACATCTTCATCACTAGTCATGGCAGATGCCACATAGGTCTGTACAGCTTGTCCCATACCAGTTGGAGTAATTGTCTTTATCTGATCCAAAATAAACACTCAAATAGTTACGAACTAATAAATAATGATTGTGCATGTGAAAGTAGCCAGCATTAGATGAAAGTATACCTTAATTTTGGGAACATGAGGCTGAGGCTGGGGAGGAGAAACCTGCCAATTTTCATGATCAAAACTCTTCTTTTTCCTTTTTCGTTTGCGCTCAACATTTGAACCATCTGGGCTAAGTTCAGGGGAGTACCGGTGCTTCTCTTTTCGTTTTTTCTTTGAGGCTTTGGGCTTTGAATCACTGCTTGGGCCAGGAATAATCTCTATGTCAGCATCATTTCCTGCATCTAAAGGTCAAAAGTAATTTTTTAAAGGTTCTCTTGAGAAATTTAAAACACAATACAGGTGTAATCCCCCTTAAAAACCACGGTATAATGAAGTTAAAAGAAATTTGAAACCTGGCCATACCCATTGAAATGTTGTTGGAGTGTAGTCCAGAGTCACTTTGAGCAGCTTCTCCATCAGATTTGCCCTACAAGTTTAAATAAACATGAATTAAGAGTGAGATAACAGAGACTGTTGGGTGGCACCAAAAGAAAAGATAGTTTCTTACACGACATTTGTCTGATTTGCGTCTAAGTTTCCTTGGAGCTTCAGGATCTAAACATGGAACATCCGATCCAGAAGATTCTTTATCACATTCTGAGCACTGCCTGCAGAACAATAACAGAGGGAATAACAGTACAGAGGAAATAACAGCTAACGGAGGTAAAGAGTTAAGCAGTTAACAATTTATTTTTTGTATTTAAAACTTACCAGCCAAAGAGCTTAGTTTTCTTTGGCATTCGTGTGAGTGGTGGATTCAAACAGCCTAAATGGTAATACTGCTTGCAGTTATCACAGTGAGCAAGAAGATGTGGGTCATTGCTTTGGCGACATTTCCCACATGGCCCAAGGACTGGAGCAACAGTTGCATTTGAGTTAATAGTCGAGGAGACATCTACAGCAGCCGGGTGGGCAACAGCGACAGAATTCGGCAAAACACGAGCAACTGCGAAGCCTTGGGCCATAGGGTATGGGAAGGCTTTCAGTGCTCCGGCAGTTGGAACAGCTGGGGTAGAAAAAAGAAATGGCAATTAACATTCAGATAAAAGTTAGTACACTGATTTAACATGGATCAATGCCCACTTACAATGAGAGTTGGCTGTGGGCGGAGGTTTGCTGAGTGATTCAATAGAAGGTAAGGCCTTCTTAGGACAAAAGGCATGAATCATTCCATGAAGCAACTTTATTTTTTCCCTTAGTACCTTATTTTTTTCATCTTCTTCTGCTTTGGTGGTCAGTAACTGTGGATAAATGGTCACCCATTGCATTATTTGCATTCAACAACTGAGCTGGAGACTTACCATTTAAATGGAGGATCACATAAAGAGGGGAGCATAGTCAAGAAATTACCTGCTCATATTTTTCACCACTGGCCTTCTGCTCATCAAGCAGTTGAGCATTACTTTCCACGTAGTCTTGCAGTTGCTTTTTCATTTTTGAGATCCTTCCAACACGGTCTAAGAAATAGGCAATGAACTCAACACTGGAAATCAACAGAAAAAATGAGTGACAAGAAACTTAAAATAAATAACTGAAGACACTATGCACTCAGCAAGAAGATTGACCTGAAAGAGGGAGGAATGTGCCACTTTCTATTGACATCTTTCAGAGATGATATTTGAGCTTCCTGGGCCTCCATCGCTCCTGTGTTCATTCCAGCCGATTCTGCCTTACGCCACAAAAGACGACAGGCGGTAGCTGATGTAATCAAAGCTCTGGGCATCTTTTGAGTCGGCGGAACTGCGAGAACAGAGTTATTTAAGGTGTTACAATGGTCTTTCAAGTTTGAACTAGGTAAATCAAACAATTTGATTTAAAAATTATATCTTACCAAATGCCTGTGAATTTGAAGTGCGATAATCTAAATAGTGACTTCGGGCTTTTCTAAACTTCCTTTGTACTCTCTCAACCTCTTTTTTGTCCTTTAGTTCCTGCTCCTGTTTCCTTTCCTTCAAACGCTCTTGCAAAAGGATAAAATTTTGACGCCGTCGTCTGGAATGATGACAATGCGACGTGATCAAACTTGAACAACAAAAAGCAGCACACAGATTGATGAAATAAATAGATTACTTGGTCAGCAGTTTATCGGAGTGCATTTTACAGTGAGCGTAGAATTTGTCTACTGTTTCTGTTTCTGGATCCTCTAGATGAGCCTCCTGAAGGAGACCCATTCTCTGAGCACTGCAATAGAAATTTTACTCAATTAAATTTCAAAACTATTGGTTGATGGCAATGAACTTAAGGTAATAAAGCCAGCTTTGGAGTATAGATCAAAGTTCACCTACCAGGACGCATGAAAATATGTGCGACACATCCCAGCATCACATTCAATGCAAACACCAGTTCTTGCCAAACGCTCATCTTCACAAAGAGTGCAAACCTTGGCACCAAACTTTGCGTAGGGCATTTTAAACAGGGATAATTTTTCTCCATCATTTGGAAACAGTCCAGGTATATACAGGACACAAACTAAATGAACCCATCGGCCCACATCAGTTTCTTTGAAAATTCCACCTGCAACAGAGAATGGAAAAATTTTATAGAGGGTTAGACAGCTGCTTAAGAAATGATTGAGGCAATGGGAGAAGCTCACCTGAATTTGGACAAAGCTCACAGCTGGGGTCAGTCACTCCAGCGCGGCATACGTCACAGAACCATGGCAAGTCAGGATTAGAAGAATCTACACTGGCCAAGCTATCACTGTCAGACATTCCATAGCATTCTAGGCACAAAAATAATTAGAAATTAGCTAGAGTTATCATTTATTGCAGACAAAGGAAAACTAAACAAAGATTAACTTACTTTCATGAACAGTTACACCACAGCTATCACATTCTACCAATTCATCAAAGTCATCATTACTATCTCCCAAGCAGCCCCAACATCGTTTTACCAAGTTCTTCTTCACCTATAATTCAAGATGTTGGTTCAGAAGTTCAGAAGTGATAATAACTTAATGTCTAATGTGAACTGATAATAACAACTATAGATTACATTACCTTTTTGACAATTTCAGAATTTAAGCCACCAGCTGAATTGAGCCTCTGCTGCAACTCCTCAGCAGTAATACCTGATGATTTTGAGTTTTCTGCCTCATCATTGTCAGAATCATCATCACTGTCATCATCATCGTCATCATCATCCTCACTAGAACCGTCACTACCACTGCCTGAAAATGGATTAACAGATTCATTTCAGGGAAAGATCCTGGTGAAAACATGATGAAATGGAAAAGAAAAAGAATGAATTGTCCTCTTGCCTTGTTTGCTTCCTTCTTCATTGGAATCCAGGGAGTCGTCTGATCCATCTTTGTGTTCCTCAGGATTAAAATCACTGTCATCAGAGCTTTCTAAATCCAAGTCAAACAGTGGTTGTTCTACTGGCTTAACTTTTCTTTTATTTGGATCCCGCTCACCTGCAAAAATTGAAACTGGTGCACAGAAACACCTTGTAGTAACTGAAATTTCATTTAACAGCCAACGATTATGGATATACAAAATATGAAAGTATCTGTACAGTTCTTATTCAACTGTTAAACAATTTATTGTACTAAATTATGCCGGAGTTGTAGAAAACAGTGAGACCAACAAACAATTCGACTGCCCCTTCACTTATTGAAAAATCAAGGAAACAGGCAGCAGCTAATATACTGACTCACGTAACACTTAGATGATACACAACTTTGACAGAACCAGAAAAAAGAAGGGGAAGGTTTGCAGCAAGTTCCATTAACAAGCGTACGTTATCAGATAAAGGTCGAGGGCAGCGTCAGATGCGACTGATAGTGTGCTAATATCAAATTCACTAAAGCCACACGTCGCGTGGAACGTAACAACAAGCAAAATGACATCTAAACTAGCCGGGCATGGAGCGTCCGGCTCCAGTCTGGGAGGCCACCGGCAACAATTGCTCCAAGGAAAGCAGGAAAACACTTACGCCAACTCATTTTGAACGAGGTAGCTTTGCAGTTTTCTCCAGCAGCAAACCCCAATGCTCTCTTCCGAAGTTACGTCACAAATGTCCAGCGACAAGGGGATGAAGTGTAGGTCTTAAATCTCATCAAGGGATGTAACTCCCATTATCCGCCTTCAAGAAATTGCGGTTAGGGAAGCTTGAGGTGGCTTGTCGTTGTCGTGCCGCGTTCAGTTAGGTAGCAGAACGGAGCAACGGAAGGAAAAGGTAGTATTTAGACGAGTCGGTCCGTGTACAAGGCCTGTGCCCGAGCGCCGAGCCGAGCGCCGGAGCCGAGTGCCCGTACCGCAGTCGGCGACAGGGAGAGGGGGTGTGGGGTGTGGGGTAGGGCCATCGGAGAGGACTCAGGGCGGGAAGTTCAAAAGTATTTCCTACTTACGTACAGGTAATGGGTTGCAAACAATCCTAACCTAACCTACCCTAGTCGCGACAGATCTTACGCTACTCCCGACAGGCGAAGGCTGTTGATAACTCTCCTGCTCCCGACGGATCTTACGCTACTATTACTACGTTTACACGCCGCCGCTAGTCAGCGACTTAGCGCTAGTGCGCACCAGAAACCGCGCGTAAACACCTTCTCTTAGTCGCTGGTGACCTCTTAGTTGGTCACCCGTAAGTAAGCGACTCACTAAGGATAGTCGGTGACTAAGAGTCGTGTAAACGGGAAAGATGACTTAGAGGAGAAGTTGTTTTCAGAGTTAAGGCAAATATATTTGATTGACTCGAGTAATTGAAAGAAACAGGTTGTCAAATATTGGCAGTAATATATTTACTGACTACAATCGATGTCCAGAAAACGTTAAAAGGTCACATAAAGAGCATTACAGTGCAAGTTAACCTCTTCCCGTGACACAACTTTTTAAAATTTATATTTCAAAGAATTCAATCTGTTTCATAATTCTGATACTCGGAAAACTAAAATCATCGAAAAAAGCAGCGGGAGAAAAATCTTACAATTGAAAAACAATATAAAATGAAAATTGGTCATAAGCTAGTCCTGGCGTGTAAACCGACCGCATTTTCGAGTGACTAACGCTAGTCGCTCACTTGAGCGCCCCGTGTAAACGTACTATTCGGTCGAAAAGCGGATCCTCCCCACCACTTCCCCACCGTTCCCCGCTTGTTGGCCCCCAGGCGAGGGGTTTGTTGGCCCCCAGACGAGGGGGGATATGCGGGGAACAGTGGGGAAGTGGTGGGGGAAACCCGCTTTCCGACCCAATATACGCTACTCCCGCCCCCGCCCGACCGGCGGCACCGCTCTCCCGACTTCGGTTCGGGACGGGCACTCGGCTCGCGCTCGGCTCGGCGCTCGGGGATCACGGCACAGGCCTAGGGCCTAGTTGGACACGGACCTTCTCCTTTCAGCCCTGCTTTGTGTTTTAACCTCCGAATCTCACCGGAATTTGAATCAATGTGACTGTTATTCCGTCACCGTATTGTCGACCACACGCTTAAGTGCCGAGGAAATACCTCGGGACGAAGAAAGTCGACGCGGGAGCCGCAGTGGACCTGGCTGCGAGGCTAAGCAGTCGCCGTTCGAGGAAGGTATGAGAAAGTCATCTGTCCGCACAGCACGAGGCGGCGGGGCGTTTGAAACCAGCGGCTGGCTGGCCAGCGTTGCTGCAGACTGATTCCGAGCACTGCTCTCGTCGCTCTGTCTCTCTCGCACCCTTACGGAAGCCCCACGAGTGCGAGAGAGACAGAGCGACGACCCTCGGGATCGGTCTGCAGCTGCCGGTGCACTGCAGTCTCAGCGAGGTAGTCAGCGCGTGAGCGGATCAAACCGGATTGCAGAGGGTTGGTTGGGGCACGGTAAATAAAGAGACGGACAAGATTTAACTCATCGTAAGGACATTTATTAATTAAAAATCACAGTCTACCGTAACAAACTCTTTTTTTTTTTTCAAATCTAGGGACAATGTCAACAATTATTGTGAACCGTTTATTCTTGAGGAAAACTTGATGAGGACCACGTGTGGAAGACACAAACAGCCGAAAAAGAAACCGGACAAAAATAATCCTAACATCGCATCTGAATGGCCTTATCTTCATCGCGTAGTTCATCTGATGCCACTGCGCCTGAGTGACAGGGAATTACCCCGGATATGTTAGCAACAAATGATTTTAATAATGAAGGGGAAGAGTATTATCGGTCTCTTTATTGTTCAACGAATGAGGCACTTGCTGCGTTTGGTAAACGAGTCGAAAAAAACGCAGCAATTCGCAACCCCACAACCTCGACACAATGGGTAAAGCTTTTCTGATAACGACGAGTTTTCACTCCCACTGAATCAGGCACAATTAAAACTGGCGTTACTCGCCATTTAAAAAAAAGAGAAAAAACTTTTTGAGCACGTACAGAAAGTTTTGGAATGGAGTGTAGTTCATTCCAGGGCGTCACTACATAAACGAGAAATTCACGCTTCTCATATGCATTCTTTTTAAAACATTAAACTTCAAATGCCCAAGTGATGCGATTATTCGCTTCGTTGCGCCGCTGGCCACCGCTAGATGGCAGCACCACTCGGTCGCCGATCAGGGAACTTCCCTACGGGCCTCTTCCCCACGGCAGAACAAAATCATACAACTCTCTAAAACCCCATAAGCAGTCACTCTTTATAAAAATCAAATTGGTTTATTAAAAAAAAATAATAAAAAACAACAACAAAAAACAATCGTATCTAACATAAATTATATAATGGCAATTTTCAAAATTTATTCCAAATAATTAACAATTTTTTCTAGACGCTTTATGGAACGCATTATTACAACAACAAGACTCTCAGACTCGCACCGATTATTTCGTTAGTAACGCATTGACGTTTGGGTGCATTCATAATGGTTATCAACAAATTTATTGGTATAAATTATGTTTTAATCAGTAACTTGTTGACATTTTTTAAAAATCTAGCTTACTAACAAATCTTAGTAATGCGCCCAAACGTCAATGGTTAACTGCCAAAATGCCTGTAGAGAATGAGAGGGAACAAGGCTTTATTCGGCACGACCCCTACAGCAGCAGTCCTAGTGAATGACGCGCTGCCGTGGGGCAACTAGAGGGCCAGACGCCCAGCGCTTCTCCCAAGCACGCCTCTCGGGGGCCTTCCACAACCAACTGCGGCAACCTACATTAATTATTGTTCAACGTTTCGACACAATCGCGTCGGAATCCGCTTGGTCACCCACCCCTCCCCTTCCCTTCCAGACCCGCTGGACCTGCTTCTGGGACTCCCCGAGAAGAGCTGCACATACTGCTTCCACAACAAACCAATTTCAATACAGTGTTTTTTGTCTATTTTCCTGACACAACAATTATTTTAGCGCGGTTCAAAAAGGCACTACAAACAACAACAATAACAACACAGTTCGCCTTTCGCAAGGCAAAATAATATCAATTCCTGAGCGAAGCCGTGCGCGCCCGGGACGAGTCAAGCGTGGGGACCCTCTCGGCGGCGGCGGGGTCCGCGTCGTCGGGGCGCGTCGTCGGGGCGCGTCGTCGGGGCGCGTCGCGCGGCCACACGGCGGCGGCGTCCTGGTCCTCGCCGCTGCGCCGCGTCCCCCGGGCAAGCCCCAGGACGGCGATGACGGCGGCGAGGTGCGTCGCGCGGCCACACGCGGCGGCGTCCTGGTCCTCGCCGCTGCGCCGCGTCCCCCGGGCAAGCCCCAGGACGGCGATGACGGCGGCGAGGTGCGGTTGCGCGTCCCGGACGCGTGGCGGGCGGCGTCACGACCCGTGCCCGTCGCTGGTCAGGTTCAACAGGAAGGTGCTGTTCAGCCGCCGCATGTGCTCCTCGTTCTGCTTGCGAACTGCAACAAGAAAGCAGACTCGTCAACAAGGCAAGGCGGGCGGCGCGGGCGGCGCGGGCCAGAGCGGATGCTGCTTCTTTCATGAGTTGTGCGGAGGCGGCGCGTGGATGGGCGGGGCAGGGCCGCACGCACAGTGGGGCAGAAGACCGGCGCAGGGCGCAGGTGGCTAGAATTCTAGACGCGTTTTGAGCTCCAGAGTGGCTGAATGGGGCCCGAATCGAATGTGTGACCCCACCAGTGGATTCCTCGTTTGTGGGGTCACACGTTCGGTTCGAGTCCCATTTAGCGACTTTGAGCTCAAAACGCGTCCGGGACTTTGACCGCCTCAACGGTCTACTGGCCCACTGTGCACGGGGCGGCGTGGGGCCGGCCCCACGCGTTTCATTTTGGGGCTTATGCTGCTTCCACCCTGCCCTGAGCTGCTGCCCCGAGCCACTGCCCCTGCTGCGTGTCAATATTGCACGAGGGAGGGTTGCTGCTGCTAGCGCCGCCGCGATACCCCGCGCCATCAGGCGAGCGGGGCTGCGGCGCGGGGTATCGGCACCGAGGACGTCAACGCGTGGGGTATACTTCTCCCCGCTCGACGCCTACGCCCGGATTGGCGCCGTGACGCGGTGTCGGCTTTCGGTCGGCTTTGTTCG
Source organism: Stenchaetothrips biformis (assembly GCA_030522485.1). Classification (NCBI taxonomy): domain Eukaryota; kingdom Metazoa; phylum Arthropoda; class Insecta; order Thysanoptera; family Thripidae; genus Stenchaetothrips; species Stenchaetothrips biformis. The sequence goes on from CM060090.1 coordinate 1,389,062, forward strand.
CCTTGCGCCGCCACTGCGTCACTCCGTCACTGGATCCCGGGCCCAAGCCTCCGCTGCCAGCGCCAGCACCGCGCCAGTCGCTCTGCGTGTTGCGGGGCGTCGAGGCAGGCAGGGCGACGGACAGCGCGCAAGGGGCACCGTCAACTATGGCTGGAGGAACCCACACACGGAGAAGCGGAATTTACAGTCTCCACGTTATGCATTTTCACCATGCTGAAAGATAGGGGCTCTGGTGGGCTACTCCGCTACTCCACACTTGCATTGTGGCGACTGCAGACCCTGCACTTCCATGTGTGGAAAATGACTCCGCTCCAGGAAAAGTGGGGTTCTCCGCACTTGGTTTAACCGAGGGGGGACCCAGTGGCCACATTCATTGTACAACTGGAGACCCAACTCCCAAAAATCCCTCTCACATTCTCATACAATCACAACATTCGTGTACAATCCCTTACATTCTTACACATTCGGTCACACACACATTCGGTCACATTCACACACATTCGGTCACATTCACACACATTCGGTCACATTCACACTCATTCTCTCAACATTCACACACATTCTCTCAACATTCTCGTACATTCCATGTGTACATTCATGCACATTTCCACACATTATGAATACAGTACTAGTGCCCGTTCACACACAATCTCACACATTCCTACAAAACTCTTTCATGTTCTGCACATTCACAAATCAGTCTCCCACATTCATTCACATTCTAGACATTCCCCACACATTCCTTCACATTCTAGACATTCTCCACACATTTCTTCACATTCTATAGACATTCCAAAAACATTCCGTCATATTCTCCACACTCGCCCACACAATCGCGACATTCTTCCACAATTCCCAACATTCTCACACATTCGGTTACATTCACTAACGTTCCCGCTCTACCGTCGCGCATGCATGAGTTACACATGCAAGCCCATTCTAATACGTTCCCACACATTCTTGTAACAATCCCTCACATTCTACACATTCTCGTAACAATCTCTCGCATTCCAGATAATCATTCACATCAGCACATTCCACACATTCTACACTCAGTTGTTCACTTTTTTTAGCAGTGAGGCTTTTTTTTAACAGTGGGGTCCCTTGTGGTGATGCAGGCCGGCACTGATTCCGGACTCGGCGCCACCTGTGTAGGTGCGAGGGGGACGGGGCGACGAGAGCAGTGCAGCCATGCAGCGCCTCCCCTCCCTCCGGGGAGGCAGCCCAGCACCGCGGAATGCACTAAACGGGGCGCCACATCGGAAGGGGCGGCAGTCCGGTAGTTGAAGGTTGTTGAGCGCGGAGGCGGTGGCGAGGAGGCGCACAGTGGGCCAGCATGCCGCCCAGTAGGGCTTGGCAAGCAGGCCAGCGGTGGCGAGGAGGCGCACAGTGGGCCAGCATGCCGCCCAGTAGGGCTTGGCAAGCAGGCCAGCGGTGGCGAGGAGGCGCACAGTGGGCCAGCATGCCGCCCAGTAGGGCTTGGCAAGCAGGCCAGCGGTAGCGAGGAGGCGCACAGTGGGCCAGCATGCCGCCCAGTAGGGCTTGGCAAGCAGGCCCGCGGTGGCGAGGAGGCGCACAGTGACAGTGGGCCAGCATGCCGCCCAGTAGGGCTTGGCAAGCAGGCCAGCGGTGGCGAGGAGGCGCACAGTGACAGTGGGCCAGCATGCCGCCCAGTAGGGCTTGGCAAGCAGGCCAGCGGTGGCGAGGAGGCGCACAGTGGGCCAGCATGCCGCCCAGTAGGGCTTGGAAAGCAGGCCAGCGGTGGCGAGGAGGCGCACAGTGACAGTGGGCCAGCATGCCGCCCAGTAGGGCTTGGCAAGCAGGCCAGCGGTGGCGAGGAGGCGCACAGTGGGCCAGCATGCCGCCCAGTAGGGCTTGGCAAGCAGGCCAGCGGTGGCGAGGAGGCGCACAGTGGGCCAGCATGCCGCCCAGTAGGGCTTGGCAAGCAGGCCAGCGGTGGCGAGGAGGCGCACAGTGACAGTGGGCCAGCATGCCGCCCAGTAGGGCTTGGCAAGCAGGCCAGCGGTGGCGAGGAGGCGCACAGTGGGCCAGCATGCCGCCCAGTAGGGCTTGGCAAGCAGGCCAGCGGGTCCGCAGCAGCCGCAGCACCGCACCGCGGCTCAAGATGGAACATCCATTAGGACACTGTGTCGCCCTGTCTCTCTCGCACTCGTGGGGCGAGAGAGCAGCCTGAAGCCATGGCGAGGCGGGCGGGGAGCGGACCTCGGTTTTGGCCACTCCTCCCCCGCCCGCCGCCCTCCACCCCCGCCCTCCGCCCTCCGCCCCCCGCCCTCCGCCCTCCGCCAGCCAAAAGCGCGCATCGACGGGCCGCGGAAATTATAGACAAAAGTTGTCTAGTAATTGCGCCTGGCCGCTCGTCTCGCTTTCTTCACCGAAAGCGCAACTAATTTATCTCCTTGGCTCCTACAAAAGTAGTTATACAGAAGTACTGTTTGGAAACTACCTTCTAGCCGCCGCCCCCCCTTTTCCCCTGTTTTCTTCGCCACTTTCAGATGAGCAGCGTAGCTTTATGGGCGGGGCGGGCGGCCTCCCCGCCGTCACCGCCCTAACTTCCCGTCGATTCATATTTTCTTTCCGGAAGTTTGGCAAGGCCGCAGATTGGCTGCCGTGTCGCGGTCGTTACGGCGTTACTGCCTGCGAGGCGACTGCGGCCCTCAATAGCGGAGCTGCTCGCAGAGCGGCTGGCGGAGCGGCGAGCCACAACTTTGGCCCGTTAAGGTAGTGGGAGCGACGCTTGCTAGTCAGCACACTGTCCATTAAAAAAAAAAAAAAAATAATAAAACAGCTAACTGCTGACTCAAAACAACTTTGTAAACTCTCTGCATGATTTTTAAAGTCTTTTCCCACGTTTATTTAACTTATGAGTGCGTTATTTCTTTTTTGCCCTAATTATTAGATTGTAACGCAGAGTAGGCTCACCCATCTCGTCTATGATGGGCGCCATGCGCAGCGTGAGCCCCACCAGCAGCATGCACAGGAACAGCAGGATGCAGGCGGTGAAGGCGATGGTGAGCCTGGCGCGCTTGGGCAGCTCGTCCGGGTCCACGGGTCGCGCCAGGACCGCGGGCGGCGCGGCCAGGGCCCGGCCCCCCGGGCCCCGCCCCCGCGCCGCCCCCTTGGCCTTCTTATTGGCGGCGCCCTGCTGGCCGGGCTTGGCGGCCCCCTTGGCCGCGCGCCGCGTCCCCGGCGCCGCGGTGGTCCCCGTGCCCGCCTTGCGTCGCCGCCGCTTCTTGCGCCGAGGACGGTCGGGACGGTCAGGGGCAGGGGCGCGTCGTCGGGGCGGCCGGGGGCCGCGGGGGGGCCGGCACGACGCGTGGTACAGCAGCCGCAGCGGGTCCCTGGAACACAGACGCGGAACCGTGATCGTCTTCGTGCAGAGCTAGAGCGCCTGTGGACTCGAGGGTGGGCAGCCCGCCGCACGCGGCCGCCGCGCCTGCCGCCTCCGCAGGCGCTCTCCAGCTCGCGCTGGCTCGCGCCGCCGGTTCACCCTCCACAACAATCCAGCCCATCGCTTTTCAAAAAAACTACTGTTTCGTATGTGAGTTTGCGCGGGTGTGTAAAACTTTGGGTCGCGTCGTTCGGCGGTGGAGGAGGAGATTCCGCTGAGAGTTGTTTCTCCAGGCCCCAGTGCACGCCCCTTTGACCGGGAATGCAGTGAATGTGTTTCCTTAGATCACCATCCCTTCTGCCGTCCTCCTTTGAGTCTATTTGATATCGCCTTTGCCAAGCTCCAAGCTCTGACCACCGCTATCTCTAACCCCCTGTCTATTCCACCGATCCACTGCACTTCGTCTCTCTCTCTCTCTCTCTCTCTCTCTCTCCTCTCTCTCTCTCTCTCTCTCTCTCTCTCTCTCTCTCTCCTCTTCTCTCTCTCTCTCTCTCTCTCCTCTCTCTCTCTCTCTCTCTCTTTCTCTCTCTCTCCCTCCCTCCACCCCGACAGGCGCACGGTCCTTGCTATCACAACGGGGACGGGGGGGGGGGTACTTTGGAACGCAGAATTAAGTTCTGCGAGTCGGGTAAACAAAAGAGCCGAACCGAGCCTCATCCTGACCCCACCCGAGCAGCGAGAAGTTCGGCGGCGCTCGGCGGCCCCGAAGCGACCGTGGCCCGGCGCCCCCTGGGTGCCTCCACCCCCACCCCACTTCCTCCACCCCCGCAGCCCGAACCATTAACGCCGTGAAATTTTCAGCCGCCCCAATTCTCCACGCGCGCGTTTTCTCGGCGAGCTGCTCGGCGGCGACGCGGGGTGCCATGGCCTCGCTGGTGGGTCTCATCCACTTTGTACAGCTAACTGTAACCAGTGTACTCTGAAGGCTGATTCCGAGCGCCGCTCTCGTCGCTCTGTCTCTCTCGCACTCACAGGGCGTCCCGTCAGAGAGCAAGAGAGAAAGTGTCGGAAGCAGTGACTACAACTACCCGGTGTGTATAACAATCTTGCCGTGTGAGTGCGGAGTGGAGCTGCCCAAACAGACTCTCTCTCTCTCCTCTCTCTCTCTCTCTCTCTCTCTCTCTCTCTCTCTCTCTCTCTCTCTCTCCTCTCTCCTCTCTCTCTCTCTCTCTCTCCCTCTCCCTCCTCTCCTCTCTCTCTCTCCTCTCTCTCTCTCTCTGTGTGTATGCGGGGGGGGGGGGGGGGGGCAGAGTGGGCGCATTGTGAGTGGGTGACAGAGCGAGAGCAGCAGGTGCCTTGTGTGCGTGAGGGCGAGTGTGTGCGTGCCGTTTCGTGGGCCGCATAGTGGGCCGCACCGCTCACTCGCTCGGAGGAAGCGAGACGCTGCATGGCTGTGTGTTTCATTTTTAACGACTGGTAATGCAGTGAGGCGAAGCGAAGGCAGAGAGGCCTGGCCTGGCTGTGTGTGCCGTGCACATTGTACAATCGTCGATTCCAGCGCTCTCGGGAGGAAAGCCCAAAGCCCCGCCTCGCCTAGGAACGGGTATGGAACTTCATTGAAATGTAATAAAAAAAACGTTAACGCTAACGTGAAAGCAGATGATGCTAATGAAAACTTGGAACTATTTATGTGACAAATATTCTTGCGCAATGTCAGTCAGGAAAATGTTTATTTTGATTTAGAAACTTCAAGACATCTGGAATATAACTCTGTGTTAACATGTTCATAATGTCAACGGTACGCTGATAGGCACAATACCACTTGTATTGGGTATCATTTTCTTAGTTTTAACGCGAGGATGCTCCAATATGGTGACCAATCGCATGAATACTCAATACCCGTAAAAGTTGTTTCGGATACTAGGACGCCTCGGCGCAGCGTCCGCTACTTGACACTCTAGCCTCGGCGCAGCGTCTGGTCGTCACTCGACACTCCAAGATAAGCAAGCAAGAGTAGCCTGGTAGCCAGCGTGTGGCGTCGGCGTCCGAAGAGGGGAGTGGGGTGGAGGGCCCTGTCTGCCAGCTGGAGGGGCGAGGGCGCGGGCTGGGCGCGGGCTGGGCGCGCAGCAAGCGCACTCCGGCCCAGAAATATTTTCGTCCGACCATCCAGCCGCTCGCTCTCTCCGTTCGACATGTACAAGCATTCTGACACATTAGTATTTTTAATTTTTGTTTCAATTTCGCGAATAGCTTAGCCTAGCCATCCCAGCCGCTCGCTCTCCCTGCAGGAGAGTACAAGCATTATGACACATAAATGTATCATCTGCTAAAAAGAGGAAATTTTCCGAAATTTTTCCGTTAGTTTATTTCTTCAGGAAATTTTCCCGGCAGAATCACTGCCTGCGGGCAAGCCAGCCCAGCGCCGCGGTGTGCTCTCCAGCTTCTGCATTCGCTTCGGCCAAGGGAAAACTTTGGTCGGAAAACGTGATTCGGATTCAGCAGGGCAGCACAGCAGGGGGTTCGATAATGACTGCAGGGGCTTTCCATCAAGGCACTCGTTTTCGATTCCGGGAAGGTGCTTCCTCCTTTCATGGGGCCCCGATCCCGCGTCGCGTCCCACGGTCCGGCGCTCCCGCCTTTGACGCCAAGTTTGGTCGCAAGTTTGACGTGCGTCCTTCCAGAGGCATCCACGGGAGGCACACTGCCCCACCCACGGCAGGGGATGACCGAGACACAGCGGCCAGTACTTTTATTCAACGAATTAGTGATCTTATCCAAACCGCTCGCCGGTCCTCGGCGCGTCAGTAGTATGGAAGGGGTATTGTCACGGGCAGCCATCTTCAAGGGGGCATGGAAACAACTCGCAGTCCTCGGCGCGTCAGTAGTATGGAAGGGGTATTGTCACGGGCAGCCATCTTCAAGGGGGCATGGAAACAACTCGCAGTCTCCGGCGCTGTCCTCGGCGAGCGCCGATGAACACGGCGTCGAGATTGGAATCGGACGGCATCTGTCAGCACCTGGAGCCTGGAGCTGGCAAAGTAATCGGGAGGGCCGACGGCTGCCCGCATCCCGCCGTCAAGACGCCATCCGGGACCAGCGCGCCAGCTAAATTGAATCCTTCTTTCCTTATTCATCAACGACGAAAGGGAGCGCCATCAGGACGCCCTGGGGAAGGGGAAGAGAGAAGTGGGGGCTAACTGAAAGATCGTTCAGGTGGGAGCGTTAATGCCCGCGCACCGAGCAGGCCTCGCCAGTGGCGAAGCGGGCAGCGGGATAAAGCGGGCCAATGTGGGCCAAAGCGGGCTAAAGAGGGTCAAAGCAGGCCTAAGCGGGCCAGAGCCAGAGGAAAGGGCCGCGTCTTGTCCTCTTATTTGAACGCGACGGGGTGACTGTATCCGCCCTGCACACAGCCACTTGCGGCAGGGAAGTCCCTGGAAGTCTCTCTGGAAGTCTCTGCAAAGTCTCTCTGGAAGCCCCTGGAGAGCGAGCGTTCTTCCCTCGTCCAGCTGTCCGCACTCCGGCGGCAGGGACGGAGGCAGTGAGTCACGCCGCCCTTCGCAGACCGGAAATTGAAATGGCCACACTGTCCCTCTTTTCCTCTTTAGCACCCCTCCGCGTCCCCCCCCCCCCGCCCTCGCTGCTCTGCTCCACACTCCGACGTGACTCGACGCATTCCACACGCGGGCCGCGCGGGAGACGCTCCGCGCCGCACTCCATAAAATGTGACACCTGTCGTCGCGAAGCCAAGCCAGCCGCTGCGACGCGTCCCACAGCATTACAGCGGATCAGCAGCCTGTCTCTCTCTCTCTCTCTCTCTCTCTCTCTCTCTCTCTCTCTCTCTCTCTCTCTCTCTCTCTCTCTCTCTCTCTCTCTCTCTCTCACTCTCTCTCTCTCTCTCTCGCGCGCGCGCGCGCGCCCACAATACACACACACACTACCGACAGACCTCGGCCAGAAATGGTTTGCGCTTTTCTATCCTCTGCCAGGGCAGGGCCGTGTCTCGCTGCCAAGAGATAGCGAGCAACAAGCAATCACGCCATCATGCAAAACATGAGAGATGATTCCACTGCTTCTTCGACCAATCAAAGCGCGTTCCCGCCGTGTCTGCAGCACCCTGCAGCGGGCTACCGAACCTTACACCATATTGGAAAGACCAAGGACGGCGCATTTCAATATTTGTGCGTTCGTTTCCCCGCGGGCGCGGGCGCGCCCTTTCGAAGGGGAAGGGACGCGGACAGACGGACGGAAGGCGGAACAAATAGAATAGGGAGAGGGAGCGCCCAATGAAACACGCCACCACAGTGAAAGGGCAATGCGTTACAACCGCCGTCTGCAAACAGCGGTATTGCCTCGGCTGTGCCACCGCCTTCATAGATCACAACGCGTGATTTGGGTTAGGTTAGGTAAGGTTGGGTACGGACAGGGCAATGTACTGGGAAAAAAAGAAGCCGACCCCTCCGGTCGGATGTTCCGGTTACGTACAACGTGTAAACCGTTCAATCTAGAGGGGTGTAGGCAGCGAGCCGATTGTACCCACTGTGCCGATATCCGCCAGACATCCTCGCTATAACACCCCGCTCACAATGCGACGACAAACCGACGGCGCACGGCGACGACGCGGCAAGCGGCGGCGGGCCGAGAATCCCTCGGTCCGCGGATGCGCTGTCTCGCTCGCACCCTCACGGAACCCGTGCAGGACGAGGCCAGAGTGGAAGTGAAAGGGGTGGATCCGGAGTGCTTTGTTGTCGATGCTCGCTCCTTTGTTGCCGTTAGCGACGTTAGCGACGCGTGCACAGTGTTACAGCAGCACGCCGAGACGCGTCCAGCCGCTAGCGTTCGGTCCGTCCGTCCGTTCCGTTCCGTTCGTCAACGACGTTCTATTTATTGCAGCCCAGTGTTGCGCGCAGCAGCCGTTCACCCTCCCCGGCCATGTCGCAGTGCGGCTAGCCTCGGCCAAACTACCCCCTCCCCCCTCCCGCAGAGTCCTTCCGACCCACCCACTCCGCTCCCTCCGCCCCCCTGCAACCCCCCCCCCCCCCTCTCTCTGTCTCTCTCGCTCTATCTATCTCTCTTGCCCTGCCCTGGACTGACCCTAAGTTGGATCGGACGCGCAAGACACCATGTCCTTCCCCTTCGGCCGCTGGACGTCGTCCGGAAACGGTCGCCGCCGCCCACACCCCACCCCCTTCCACTCTCTCTCTCTCTCTCTCACACACACACACACACACATACACACACACACACACACACACACAAACGCGCGCACGATTTGCATTCCAGGCCGCAGCGGCGAGGCGTCGGCCTACTGATTCATTGGTCCGCAGCGGCCAGAGAATGGGAGAGACAAAACACTCCCTGCCCCTCTCCTCCCCCCTCCCCACTCCCCCCGCACCGCACTAACGCTTCCACTAACGGCGAGGCTCGTTTTTCAACGCGGTGCAGAGAGAGATAATTGTTTGCTATTGATTTCGGGCACTGCTTCCGGCCGCTTGCGCTTGCCACGCGGCTCGGCGCACAGTGGGCCAGAAGACCGGCGCAGGCGGGCTAAACACTAGACGCGTTTTGAGCTGCAGAGTCGTTAAACTGAACGTGTGACCCCACCGATGGATTCCTCGTTCCGAGAGCAATCCATTGGGATTGGGGTCACACGTTCGGTTCCAGCAGGGGGCAGTAACGGCCTAGGGAGTGCGTGAAACCATGCTTTCTACCCTGATGCAGGGGTTACGCACTTCTTCAAGATTATCGAAACTACACAATTTTCGGCAAAACGCTTTGCACAGATCAAAAGAACATGAAATTTAGGGTGAAATAGGCTCATAGTACCAGCCTAAACGGTCTCTTAAGCCCTTTATATAGTATACTAAAAACACCGAAAAATGCAAAAATCAGATTGTGAAGGAAAAACCTCGGTAGCGCCAGCGTGATAAAAACATTTTCTGTTGTGTTTCAACTTAAAATGAAAGTTTCGTGAAGTCCAATGTGTCTATTGCACCCTAAATTTCATTATCTTTCGATCCGTGCAAAGCGTTTTGCAATCAAAGGCCTAGTTTCAAATATCTCGAAGAAGTGCGCAACCCCTGCAGACGTGGAGAGCATAGCTTCACGCGCTCCTACACAGTTGCAACCCCCTGTCTCCGGTCCTAATCAGCGACTCTGGAGCTCAAAGCCCGTCCGGGTCTTTGGCCGCCTCCGCTGGTCTTCTGGCCCACTGTGCGGCGGGCGGCCTCTCCTCGTACTCACCCCAAAGAGGCCCTCTGCTGCTGCCGCGTTTTGTTTTTTATTCGTAGCACGCTAATTTAAATTGCAAAGTCGATGACCATCGCTGTCGCCGCCACCCGCGGCCTAGCCCGCCTCACTGCCTGGACCTCGCGGTCGGCGGCGGCCGCCACAACCCCTCCTCCTGCCTCCTCCTGGTCGTGAGCGTATTCATGCCACCCGCCCTCTAATCGTTTCATGGCACTTCTTTTTGCTGGCCGCGCGCGCTTCACTCCCGGTCACATTTCACACACGGCCGTTTATTTTTTACTCGCACGCGAGGGGGGTGGGGGTGAGGGTACTCACTCGCGTAATAGTCGGGTCACTTGGTCGGATTTCATCAACCCGACCAGCGCATTCCGTTTGCCGCTCCTTTTTTCCGTGCCGGAGAGCAGACGTTCCGTCATAGTGGGCGTTGAGTGGCGTTGAGAATGACGTTGAGAATGACCTGCTCCGCCGGTCAAACATCTGTCACATCCGAGCATTACACGCGTTGGCGACAGCCGCGCGGCCAGGCAGGGGGTTACCTGTTACCTGTTGCCGGCCGGCGTGCCGCCGCTGCCTGCTGCTGTCATGTTCGCTCGTCACGTCCGCGCCGCCATTTCCCGCACTGCCATCACCGCACACCTAAATTCCTTTGTTCAATTTTTGTACGTGGTCTCACACAATTTTGTGCATACGTGCTTTTCGTACAATTTCGCACAAATTTGTGCGATTTTGCGTACAAAATTGTACGAGAAAGTTTGCATGTTGAAAATTGTGTGAGACCATGTGCAAAATTGTACAGATACATTTAGTGTGCGCACTCACCGCACTACCATCACCCGCGCTGCCATCACCGAGGGGTCCACCACTTTAGTAATCCTGTGTACACTTTGTCCAGAAATCACTGGTAATCACATGCCAAAACTGTATATTTTTTCACTGTTTTTATCGGCTTTTGGGGGTTCTTCTAAAGAAAACAGGCAAAAAATGCACCTTGCTGGCCAAAATTATAGAGTTTTTTGAGATTTTTTTTGTAGGTAATCACTGGTAATTGGTAATCCTGTGTACATTCCTGAGCTGAGTGGTGGACCCCTCGGCCATGACGCACTGCCATGACCGCACTGCCACGCGTTATCGCGCTGCACAGTCCAGCGGGCCGGCGCACAGTGGGCCGGCCCGGCGCCGTGCGCGTCGCGGTACAAAGTACGAGGAACAGGGGTAAGGACCTTGAATTTTGAAGTACGTTTTCCCTTGAAATAACGTGATATAACGTTGAGATTAACGTTAAAAAAAGTGAAATAACATTGAATTAACTTAAAATTACGTTAAAATAATTTAAATTTGAAATAACGGTGTTAAAATTTTTTCGAAGTCGTGTACCAACCCCTCGCACGAGCACGAGCACGACGAAGCGGACGCGTGGAGGGAAAAAGGATAAATAAAGAGAGGCCCGAACTTCGGCGGCGCGGCGCGGCGCGGCGCCGCTCGCCACTCACTTTAGCGTCCGTCAAAAAGTTTGCCTCGCTCGGCGCCTCGCCTCGCCGTCCGAGACCGTCCGGGACGCAGGACGGAGCGGCCCCGCGGGGGCGTTCTGTATGCGCGGGCCGTGCTCGGGGATGACGTCACGGTGGGCTGCACGCCGATCGTCACGTAATACGCGCACCGCGCGGCCCCCATGCCGAACAGCGCCATCGTCACTCCTCTCGCGCGCTCACGAAGCGCTCTGTAGGGTCCGAGGGGGCGACGCTGTGCGGCAGCCTGGGGCCCAGTCCGCGGGGGGGACGGCCTTTGCATTCCGATCCGCGCGCCGGCGGCACCAGGCAAAGATGGAATGCCTACTGGCAAGGGCGAGGCCGTACACCCCGAGGGCGTACCGGAGGGCGTACCGGAGGGCGTACCGGAGGGCGAGAGAGAGAGAGAGCGAGAGAGCGAGAGAGCGAGAGAGAGAGAGAGAGAGAGAGAGAGAGAGAGAGAGAGAAGAGAGAGAGAGAAGAGAGAGAGAGAGAGAGAGAGAGAGAGAGAGAGAGAGAGAGAGAGGGAGGAAATGCAAAAAGTGCGCGCCAGCGGAGCGGCACATCATTTGTTAACATCATTCAGCCGAGCGGTACCGCGCTGGGGTCCACGCACTAGTGCGAAAGGTGCACAAGTCCGCCTGCATTATAGGCAGGTGAAGACCGGCAGTCCGGCGCAGTGCTACGACAGACCAGTGCCCTCGCCCTCACGGCGCACGGCCCGCAGGCACCTATCGTGAGCGTAGCGTCGCCAGGCGTCGCCCAGCAGCGTGCACGGACCGCGTGGTCCATCATGTCTCATCGGCGCCGGCCATCGATCACGGCCTGCACGGCCCGCAGCCTGACTCCGTCAGCGGGGGCGCTGCCGGCGCTGCCTCACTCTCGCTGCTGCGGCCGCCCCGCCGCCCCGCCGGTGCGAGGGAGAGGGAACAAGCCAGCCGCCGCGGCCCGGCCGGCCCGGTAAGGCCTGTCCGTCCTATCCGTCCTGTCCGGCCGCCACGCGGCGCCTCATTTTTCACGCGGCCAAAGTGGCAGAAAGGGCGGCCGCCGTCAGCCGCCGTCGTGACGGCGCGGTCGCGGCGAGACTGTGGTCGAGAGCGTCTGGGCGCCGACTACGACAAAGTCCGAGCGCTGATGGTCGAATCGACCTAATCAATCGATTCCTCCTTGGCACCACGCGGCGAGTTTCAGTCGTGTCCACCTGAACCGGTCAGCCGGCCGACAGTGCAGCGGGAGCCGGAAGTGGGATTGGAGGGAAGTGGATGCGGAAAAACTGGGCGCCGCGCTTCCGCCGTGATTTCCGATTGCGCCGGGGAGAACGGGGCGCGCGCGCGGTGAGTGGTCGGGGAGCAGCGAGCCGGCTACGCTCGTGCCCACAGTGGGCCAGAAGACCGTTGAGGCGGCCAAAACTGTCCGATGTGTTTTGAGCTCCAAAGTCGTAGAATGAGACACGAACCGAACGTGTGACCCCATCAGTGGATTCCTCCCTCGTTCGGAGAGCAGTCCGTTGATGGGGTCGAGCTCAACACCCGTCCGGGATTTTGACCGCCTCCACCGGTTTCTTCTGGCCCACTGAGCGGCGCGGCCCGCACAAGGAAGCAACAGGATCGATAATCAGCGGCAGCAGCAGCCAGCGGACCGACGGACAGGGCAGGGCCGGCTGGGCCGGCAGCACATACTGTGTAGCACCGTGTGTCACACGCTACCGACGAGCCGCGAGGGAAAAGAGGGGGGGGGCACGGTGACAGGCGGGCAGCCGGACAGATAGAACCGGTGCTCATCGTTTGTCCGACCTGGACAAATTTCATCTGCACGTGAATCGGCTGGAAATTTTGTCCAACCTTCGCAAGGCTCATGCAGCCCCCAACGAACCTTCACAGAGCCTTGGCAGAGGCTGCGGGAGGGAAAAAAAAGCGGGGCGGGCGGACGGACGCACGGCCCACGCACCAGGTACGCACCAGGTGGGACTCGTTGCTCGTTGGAGCCAGTCGCCGCGGGCAGAGCGGGCACACGGCGAAAGGGCAAAGACCACGAACGCGACCTTGGGGAAAGTAATATCTCCTTGTCGTTTTGAACGGCGCACCCAGGTATGCCTCTGCCGGTGCGGCTTTTCGCGACAACAACAACAACAACAACGACTAAAATTACAGTATATTTCTTTCCGAGCGAAGCAAGGGGTGGAGGAGTGCGACACCGGCCCAATATATCCTGAAGGGTGCAGCCGTGGGGTTGCGGCGGGAAAGGGGGGAGGGGGTAGGCCACTGTGTCTGACATAAACAAGGGGCTGCAAAGTTATGGGTCGTGGCCGTCACGGGATGAGAGAGGCTGCGTTAGAGAGACACAGAGACTGTCCTGCCGGATCACGGCAGCCCTGGCGGTGGAGGTGGAGGTGGAGGCGGAGGCGGAGGTGGAGGTGGAGGTCGTTACCGAAGGCCCGGCCGGGCCCCGGGAGTAAAGAGGCATCGGCTGCGAACCACTCCGGCCTCAGAGACTCCGGCCCCGGCCCCTTGTGCGCCGACTATTACGTTTATTACTGAGGCCCTGCTCCGCTACGGTGATCACGCAATTACAAGCCGTTTCGGAGCCAATAGATCTCAGAAGTTCACGGTTCGATTCCCGGCTGGTTAATCGTTTACCTGCTGCGTCAGTTTTTGTTTTCTATTCTTGTGTGTTTGTCTGTTTATGACTTGTATTTTTCGGTCTGACAGGTTTGGTTCAAACCAGCGTGCACTTACTCTTGGCTCTGCGGCGATGGCGGCGATGGCGCTCTGCTAGGCGCGGCCGCTCCCGGCGGGCGTTCCGCCAAAGGGTGTTCCGACGGGCGTTCCCTGCAGGCGTTCCCGCGGGCGTCCCGGCAGGCGTACCTGCGGGCGTTACCCACGGGCGTGGCCAAGGGCGTTCCCAGCGGCGTGGCGCTGCACGACCACGACGTGACGTGGGGGGTCGTGTAGTCGTAGTTGTGGTACTGGTGCGACCGCGAGCTGAGCGTGCGCCGCAGCGGGGCGGCAGGCGGCGGCAGCGGGGCGGGGGGCGGACGGCGGCGGGTCGAGGGGCAGCGGGGGCAGGGCGTGGTCGGCGGAGGCGGCCGAGTCCGAGTCGTCGGCCGGGGGCGACAGCGTCGAGTCCGACGGCAAGCCGGGCGCGTCCGAGGTGGTGCACATGCCCGTGATGGTGACGTCGTGCGGGGCGGGCAGCGTGCAGGCCGCCACGTCCGACGAGCACGCCGACAGGTCCACGCCGCCCGGGTGCATGGCGGTTGCCGGCATGTCGGGGGACAGCGGCGACCCGTGCAGCGTGATGGGTGGCTGGTGGCGGCCGTGGTGGTGATGGCGGTGTCGATGGTGATGGTGGTGGTGATGGTGGTGGTGCAACGGCTGGTGGTGGCCGGTGTGGTTGTGGTGCACCAAGGGCGTGACCCTGGCCTGCGCTGGCTCCTTGCGGTGCAGTCCGAGCCAGTGCAGCCGCCACGCCTTGCCGCCACGCCGTCGCGCTCGCACTCGGCCTTGATCGCCGAGGCCTTGGTCTGCACCAGGGCGGCCAGCAGGTCCCCCAGCGGCGCACCCAGGTCCCCTGTGGAGACGGCCTTGTCCACGAGCAGCGGGCTGGCCCCGGCGCTGGCCTCGGCGCTGGCCTCGGTCGTCGGGGTCCCCGGCCTCCACGTCGACATCCCGCCGCGGCGTCCTCAGCGGCGTCGACGCCATGCTGTCACCCAGCGCCGCGCGTCAGCAACGGCCAGCCGCTCGCGGGCCAGCTCGCCGGGCCTCCAGCGCTGCCCCCCGCCGCCCCCGCCGCCTCCGGGCCGGCCTCTGCCGCGCCGCCGCCCCCGGCCCTCGGCCCCGTCCGCGGGCAGCGGCCCCGCGCATGCGGGCTGCAGTGCCCCGTGGTGGCCGGCGACTGAGCCTGGGGCCGCGCCTGGGGCCGCGCCTGGGGCCGACCACGCGGGCCAGGCCGACTGCAGGGGCCAAGACCGAGCCATGCCTCCTCGTCCTGCAACAGCAGACGACAAAGGAAACCGTTACTCACAACCTCAACAGAGTGCTGCACAGCAGGTCAGAAGAACGGCGCAGGTGGTCAAAATCCCGGACGCGTTTTGAACTCTGGAGTCGCTAAATGGGACTCAAACGGAAAATGTTTGTGAAATTTTTTGAAATTTTTCGTAAATAGATTCATTTTTTTTTTAGAAATATGTGAATTGGAAATAAGATTGTTTTTTCTTAAAAAGTCTCAAATTTTTTTTTGAAATTTCTAACTTTTTTTGAAATTTTTGGTCTTTGGTCAAATTTGTGAAATATTTCGATTTTTTTTGAAATTTAAATTTTTGGTGTGCATATTTTTGGCCAGTTGTTCCCCCTGCAAGCGCCTGGCGGGCAGGCCGCTCCCGGCGCTCCACACACGGCTGCGCGGCGGCACGGCTGCCCCTCAGGCGCTCTCCGCAGTGCTCCGCAGTCTGCGGACGTCGTTCCGCCGCCGCGTCGTAAAGGACGCGATCAAGACCGCAATTATGGCCGAGCCGTTTCACCGCTCGCCCAGCGGCGCTTCGCTCAGGCTGCGGCGCCGCACCGCCCGGCAACCGCCACCATCATGAAGTCAGCCTCCATCCACGACGACGGGGTGCTGCGGCAGCAGCGCGGCGGCCTTCGATCAATCACCCAGCGTCGCAGCGACGTCGCCCCGACACGGATTCCGCGTCGTCAGCCGCCGCTTGCACCGCCCGCCCCTCTGAGGGCGGCGCTCTGCAACGCGGCCAACTTTTTGTTGTACCCGTCGTCGCTTCATCTCGGCGACTCTCTCTCTCTCTCTGTCTCTCTCTCTCTCTCTCTCTCTCTCTCCCTCTCCTCTCTCTCTCTCTCCCTCCTCTCTTCTCTCATCTCTCTCTCTCTCTCTCTCTCACACTCTCTCTCTCTCTCTCTCTCTCTCCTCTCTCTCTCTCTCTCTCTGTCTCTGTCTCTGTCCTCTGTCTGTCTCTCTCTCTCTCCTCTCTCTCTCTCTCCTTCTCTCTCTCTCTCTCTCTCTCTCTCTCTCCATCCTACAGGTTGGCCGTGCCGCTCGCGCCGTATTGTTTGTTTTTAAGGCATGATTGTTTGTCCCGGAAATGTTCCCGCGTCTGTGCGGAAGGCGGCCGAACGCATTACAATGCAGGGGCAGGGGGTTGGCCATTGTGCTCGCGCAGCCAGGGCAGCCAGCCCAGCCCGGCCGGCCCAGCCTGGTCCAGCCCCCCTGCACGCCGCCGACCTGCTGGATTCTTTTCCAGCCGCCGCCCCCTTGTTGCCGCACTGCTGCTCCCCGTTGTCCGCTGATGGAGTCTTTAAGAAACCCCCACGATTCCCACGCCGAGCGGGTCTCTCCACACCAGTCTGTCTCTCCACCTCTCTCCCCCGCCGACTAGACAAGCGCACCCCACTCTCCCTTCTTTACCGTGCTGTCAAAACATGCCCTCGTCTCTAACAGTTTCCGCCTCTCTCCCATTTGAGAAACCCTCCCCTTCCCTCGGCGTTTCTTTCGCGCAACAGGCCGCCAATCCGGGCTGACATGCAGCCATTAGCCACTCGCTCGGTTGCCCCCCTCCCCCTCCCCCTCCCTCCCCTCCCCCTCCCCCTCCCTCCCCTCCCCATCCCCTCCCCTCCCCCGCCTGTCCAGCGGGCCGCCGAAGCAGACCGCAGGCAGGCATATTGGCGAGTGGTCACTCGGCGCAGGGGCGGCCTAGGGCGGCCGCCCGGAGCGAGAACGGGGGCAGCAATGAGAGAAAGAAAGAGAAAAAGAAGCAGGGGAAACCAGAGAGAGGGCGAGAATGCTGCTCCGCCCGGGGCAGCGCCGGCAGCGGCACCCCCACGCAAACACGAGGCCCGGCCCGGCGCACGGCAGAAGGTTTACACGAGTGACCGGACGGTCGCTTTAAAGTAAAGTCCAGACAAGCCCTTTAGGCATGGAGCCTACACGCGGATGTGTATGTATGTAGATGTGCGCGTGCGCACGTGGTTCAGGTCGACCTGTTGTTGTTGTTGTTGTTGTTGTTTGTTCGCGCGTGTTTTTCTTTGTAGGTGCCCACTCTTTTAATCGGGCGGACAGGCTGCCTCTTACAACGGCTTACGCGGCGGAAGTGGTCCGCGCCACCGGCCCTGCCCCGCTCCACAGTGGGCCAGAGCCACGGGCCGCCACCCACTTCCGGGCTGTCCTCTGTTCTCGCTTCCGGCAATGCGGACCGGCCGGCACACGTCGCCACAATCGTTGCGGCTGCTCCCCTTTTGACACTCTGAAAACCTTACAAACTACTAATTTTGCTCTTACAAAGAAAAGAAGCTTGGCATTACAAACTGCATTTTTAGCATACATAAGCTTAAAAAAAAACTTCGTTAATTACGAACGACCTTAACAATGGATTGCTCTCCGAACGAGGAATCGATTGGTGGGTTCACACGTTCGGTTCGAGTCCCTTTTAACCGAGCGACTCAGGAGCTCAAAACGCTTCTAGAGTTTTGGCCGCCTGCGCCGGTCATCTGGCCCACTGTGCCACAGCGTCAACAACAACAACATCAACATCGTCAAGCTCCACGGAGACGGGCAGTAGTTGTTGTTGCCGCTGGTGGTGGTGGTGGGATTGGAGGTCGGGAAACCGGCGGTGCGGTGCGCAGCACATTAGGGCGCCCCACCCCGCCCCACCCCGCCCCCCCGCCTCACCCCGCCGCCCCGCCCCGCGGCGTCGCTCCCATTTAGCCAACTGATTGCATAAATCTTGAATGAGACAGCAGCTGTTGTTGGCAGTGGAGGGGGATGCATCTTGGGCTGCCCCCGCGCGCGTCACGTGGCAATGGCTCTTCCATTATTTTTTTTCGAAAACAAATGACGACACACAAAAGCGATAGGGATTAGAGCAAAGACAGCGCAGCAGCAGGGCGGGCTTTTGGCAGAGAATTGTCGGTGGCGGCGAGGGCTATTCGCACACGGGCTAAATGACAGCGCGACGAGGGATCTGCAGTCATACCCCGACGCGGGGGCAGAGAGTTGAACTGCTGCTCATCAATATGGATAGACGGCGAGCTCGCTCGGACAGTGGGCCGGACACGGCCGGACACGGCCGGACAGCGGCCGGACAGCGGCCGGACAGCGGCCATCCGACGGGCCGCAGCTGGACTCCGCAGCTCATGCGGTGCAGTGTAGTAGCAAGGCTCTTTCCCCGCCTCGAATTCGCTGTCACCGATGTCAGTGCTATCGAGTGTCAAACAGGGTGTTGCGCCATCTCCGCCCCGCCCCGCAAGGCTTAAGGCCTGTCCGCGCCGTTCCCGTAATAGGTGTGCCAAGCTGAATCTCCCTTCCACCACCTCACCCTACCGCACACCCTCCACCATCTGCCACCATTCCGCCGCGCATGGTTACTGACGTCACGCTGATGCAGCAGTAGCACGCTCTACCAGCACGAATCCAGACGGAAGTGGGGAAGCTGGCCGTGGTTGTTCGTTTTGTCCTGTCAAGAGAGTGCCCACACAACTCGCTCATAAAGTATTCCATTGCCGGCTGAAATATTTAACGAGAGGAGATCTCCGCCGCGCTTCTTGTCTCCTTCTTCCTCATCCTCTCGAGGACGCCGAGGACGCGACAACGTGGGAGTCGGCTGCTCGATGTGGTGAAGGCCTGCCTCCTCGCCTCGCTGCGCCAGTCCAGCGACTTCACCGTTCCTCGCTCCCTCTCTCTCTCTCTCTCTCTCTCTCTCTCTCTCTCTCTCTCTCTCTCTCTCTCTCTCTCTCTCTCTCTCTCTCTCTCTCTCTCTCTCTCTCTCTCTCTCTCTCATGGGGCGCGAGGGGTGCGAGAGAGACAGAGCAAAGAGTGTGGGCAGCGGAATCGCTCGCCAGGCGCCCTCGGCCAGCGGTTCCTAACCTTGGGGTCGCGAAACTTTTGTTTTGGGTCGCGGCGTGGTGCTTGGGGTCGCGTTGGGTCGTGGTCGCCAAAGGCGGCGGGAGGTCCTGGCTGAGGCGCGGTTCCAGAACGTCCAATATTATAGCTCCGGAAACCTGCACGGCCCCTGGCTGCCCCTGGCGGGTGCGGGTTGACCAAATTTCAATTAAAACACTTAACAAAAGACAACACAATTATTATATTATTTTTTAAGAGAGGGATAAATTTTTATTATTATTTTTTTTGAGGGGGGGGGGTAATGAGTCGCGTTAGGTCCGCGAGATTTTTGCCATGGGGTCGTGAAAATTTTCGGAGGCCAAGTTTGCGTCGCGAGCCGAAAGAGGTTGGGAACCGCTGCCCTAGGCCGCGGCAAGGCGTTCCAAAGGGACAGCCTGGGGCCGCCGGAAGGCCTTGACATCGGCCACGGCCTTGGAACCGTAAGGTTTTGGGCGAAAATTTTCTGTAAACGGAACGCTTCAAACGACACGCGAGAAAAAATCTGTAAACGAAACAAAATGGGAGGAAAAAGGGTCCAGCAGCGGCTAAAAGAATTGCGTTTTTATCTGATTTCGGCCGGAGCCCGATGCCGAACGCGGCTCTGGTGACATGTGAAGCCCCCGCCGGGACATGAACACCCTGGCACCGGGGTTTGGGAGGACAGAGTTTGATCGCAACCGCCACTGTTTCCGCTGAATAAACAGAGCGAGCACCGGCCGTGGTCGAACCGGGGACCGTGAGAGTGAGAGCAGCAGGGTGACGCGGCCTCTGCCATGGCGGCCGCGGCCACGGCCTCGGCTCGCCAGCCAAGGCCGTGGTCGAACCGGGGACCGTGAGAGTGAGAGCAGCAGGATGACGCGGCCTCTGCCATGGCGGCCGCGGCCACGGCCTCGGCTCGCCAGCCAAGGCCGCCGCCGGCCGCGCCTCGGTCCGCGCGGTCCACCTAATCACCCTTTTGATTCGATTTTAATTAGTCCGCGGCTCGTCGCCCTGCCAGGCCGGCAGGGCGGCGGGTCGATAGGCCGGGCCGAGGCTGCGCGCTGCGAGGTGTGGCGCACAGTGGGCCAGAAGACCGGCGCAGGCGGCAAAGCTTTCGTCGCGTTTTGAGCTCCAGAGTCGGTAAACAGGACTCGAACCGAACGAGTGATCCTTCCTCGTGCGGAGAGCAACCTTTTGGTGCGGCAACGCAACAGGTTCGGTTCGAGTCCCACTTGGCGACTCTGGAGCTCAAAACGCGTCTAGAGTTTCGGCCGCCTACTCTGCAAACTCAAGTGTGTACATAGTGCACTCTTATTAGAGCATGCTTCCAAGCACGCTCTTATTTTCAGCATACTTGCTAGGTACAACGCTAAATAAGAGTGTGCCTGGCATGTACACGCTAAATAAGAGTGTGCCTGCAAGTACACGCTAAAATACACTCGATTAGTCCTATCTTAAAGCATGGGTCAGTTTAAGTGTACTTGCAGGTACACTCTTATTTAGCGTGTACATGCCAGGCACACTCTTATTTAGCGTGTACCTAGCAAGTATGCTGTAAATAAGAGTGTGCTTGGAAGCATGCTCTAATAAGAGTGTACTATGTACACACTTGAGTTTGCAGAGTACGCGGTCTTCTGGCCCACCGTGCGAGGTGTGGCCCACCTCGCTGAGGCCTAGAGGCTGCCTGGGCATGGCCTGGGGGAGGGGGCGAACATCGTGATGCTTTCCCTCCCTGACCGCGGCGGACCGCAGAGGACGTCTCACACGGAAAAAAACTGGATTAGCTGTCGCAGCTAATATGTCAGCTGTTATTTCTTTAGCTGAGAAATGTAGTTAGTACAACTGAAAAATTCCACGCAGCTAAAATTATTAGTTGTGAGAACTTACTTTCATGTTGGCTGTTGGAGTCAAATGTTTGCTGCCGAGGCTATTTTTTAGTTGCACAAACTAAATTTCTTAGCTAAAGAAATAACAGCGTGTGCATGTATCACGCCGACGTTTCCACGTTTTCTTCCGTTTCCTTCCCACCACGGACGGACGGACGGACGACGGGCGGGTGAAGAGGACTTGAGCAGCAGCACCCCTGCCGCGCCTCGCCGCAAACATTTATACACCGCCTCGTTTTCTTTCTTTCTTTCTTTCTTTTTCTTTCTTTCTTTCTTTCTTTCTTTCTTTCTTTCTTTCTTTCTTTCTTCTTCTTTCTTCTTTCTTTCTTTCTTCTTTCTTTCTTTCTTTCTTTCTTTCTTTTCTTCTTTCTTTCTTTTCTTTCTTTCTTTCTTTCTTTCTTTCTTTTCTTTCTTTCTTTCTTTCTTTCTTTTTTCTTTCTTTCTTTCTTTCTTTCTTTTCTTTCTTTCTTTCTTTCTTTCTTTCTTTCTTTCTTTCTTTCTTTCTTTCTTTCTTTCTTTTTCTTTCTTTCTTCTTTCTTTCTTTCTTTCTTTCTTTTTCATCTGTTAATTTTTTTCTTTTCTCATTTCTGAGTAGCGGGAAAAGGAGTGAAAGGCGAATAAGGCCCGTCTCCTCGCCGCGGTCCTCTCCTTGAGCAGCGTGGTCCGGCCCACCGCACTACAAGCTGTGCGAAAGCAGGGCCCGCCGCCCGCCGCCTCCCCCAGGGCGCCGTGAATCCGCCGCGCCGCGCGCCGGATCCGAAGTCGCTTACTCGCCCATATCATGAAAATAAATGCGGCCGCCCCGCTCCTCCTCTCCCCCCCCCCCCTTTCCCCGCTCCGCTCCGATGACCGGACTAGGAGAGGCGTGGTCCGGAAAAGGGGATGGGGGGGGGGGCAATGATGTTGAACAGCGACAGCACACATAGTCGCCAAGCGGGTGGCCTGGCGAAAATGCGAAAATGGACAGCGCAGAGCGGCGCGGGGCACAGTGAGCCAGAAGACCGGTAGAGGTGGAACCCGGCTGGATTATGGAGTTATTCTCTAGCTCCCCGCCAGGCTGCGTGAGTAGCGTGTTCATGTGTGCGTTGGAATGCGCGCGCGCGCGCGCGCGCGTGTGTGTGTGTGTGAGTGTGTGTGTGAGTGTGTGTGTGAGTGTGTGTGTGTGTGGGTGTGTGTGTGTGAGTGCGCGTGTGTGTGAGTGCGCGAGTGCAACTCGGGGGCACAGCACACGCGCGTGCGTAAAACACCCCCTCCCACGCGTGACCCGATTCACGCGCAGCGGACGTATGGGGCACGTCCCGGCGGCACAGCTGCGTGGAGGCAGCGAGTGGGGTGGGGGTGCTGTAAATCTACTCCTTGGGATCAATTTGCACAGAGTAGGGGGCTCGGATCGGGAGCGAGCGAGAGAAGAAGAAAGAGCTGACAGAGACACAGCCCGCTGTAGGCAACGCGCCGCCGCGCGTGTGGGGCGGGCTAGCCTACCCGGAGCTCCACAGGCGGTCGGCCCGCGGCACGGTGGGCCAGAAGACCGGTGGAGTCAGGTCTTAATCCCGGATGGATTTTGAGGTCCACAGTCGCTAAACAGGGCTCGATAACCGAACGTGTGACCCCACCAATGGATTGCTCTCCGAACGAGGAATTCTTTGGTGGGGTCACACGTTCGATTCGAGTCCCATTTAGCGTCGCAGCTCAAAACGCGTCCAGAGCTTTGGCCGCCTGCGTCGAGCCTCTGGAAGACGGCGACGGCAGGAGGATGTCGAAACAGAGTTGCCGTCGCTCTGTCTCCTGCCACCCCGCCGCACGAGTGCGAGAGAGACGGAGCGCCGCGCGACTCCAGAGGGCCATTCCGCCGCCGCCTCCTCGGAAGGCGAGAAAAACGTCGACAAGGCGGTGAGGGGGCGGCGGCCGAGGCGGCGGGCCGAGGCCAAATCCGCATAACGCGATAGTACTTCTACTCTCCCATTTCCACGCCCCACTGCGAGCGAACGGACCAGGTCGCGGCCGTCATGGCCAGGAAACAGGACGGTCGCAGGTTCAACTTCCAACAGTTATTACTTTTCACTGCCTCCCCCAGCGTGCTTCAAACCCACAGCAATGCGCGGTAACCATCATGTGCCGTGGGGGCTCGAGGCGTAGACGCGTCGGTTTCCCGGTTTGAGGGTCGGCGGATCAAATCTTATCTGTTCACATCTTTTTTTATTTTCTGACCGCTGTTCATTGTCGAGTCAAGAACCCCCTTCAATCGGCGTCAGATGAGCTGTGGTGGCTGAGGGCGTATAGGCGTTCGACTCCGACCAGAAGGTCCGGGGATCGAATCCCAATGATTCCTTTCACTTTTCGACTGGCTTCCTCCCTCTGCGACTCAAACCCGTCGTCAAACACTCGGCAGACGTGCAAGTCAGGATGGTGTAGTAGTCAAGGTCGCCTTGGCCGGGCCACTACACCGGGGTGTCTAAAAAGCAGTCCGCTTCGGCGGATTGGCCTCGGCACTGGTTCGATCCCCGATCGAGCCGGCCACTCGCAATTGGTCGCGATTGGGTCCATTCCGATTCGTCGGATGGAGTTGATAAGTCCATTGAAGCTGGCCTAAGAATGACTGCATGTTCGGGTCTGGGAGCGCCGGACAGCGGGGGTACCACTGTGGGTACCATGACCACCCCGCGCAAACAAAAGCTCCCAAAACTAAACCTTCACTCTCTCTCATTTCAGATCTGGAAAAAAAAAGGACTCCGTCCTACCGTGCAAGTAACCTAATTGAATTCACTTTAAAAAAATAAAAAAACAAATTGTTTTAGTTTACCGAACTCCGTCTGCGCGTGGCACGCTATGGCGTTCTCTATCTTGCGAGGAGGAAGGGTGAAGTACCCACGTGCGGTACTTACATCTTGCCGTCGCCTCCATTGTGCCGTCTGGTGCCGACATGGGAAATAGAAAGAGAGACAAAACGGTGTGCGCGCGAGGGGGAAGAGAGAGAGAGAGAGAGAGAGAGAGAGAGAGAGAGAGAGAGAGAGAGAGGAGAGAGAGAGAGAAGAGAGAGAGAGAGAGAGAGAGAGAGAGAGAGAGAGTGAGAGACGCCAGCGCTGTGTAGGCTGCGAAGGGGCCAGGGGACCCGTCCATCAAATCATTGGCCGCCCTCATGCTCGCTGCGCCGCGCCCTCACCCGTAGAGCGATTCCGCACAGTGCCGCCTCGTCGCTCTGTCCCTCTCGCACCCCGCGGGTCGCCCCATGCCACTCAGAGACAGAGCGACCAAACCTCGGTTCGGTCTGCCGGTTGCGATCTTCGAAAACGCCCCCACTAAAACTGAATAGTTTGTCGTATAAGCTCAGCCGCGCGGAACACTAAACACGGCGCGAGCCCCCGGCCGCCGCTAGATCCGGTCAGCCTGGCTGGCCTTGTTTTCGCTGTCCAGACGTCCGTTGACACGAATAGTGCGGTCCGGTTCGGTCCGCTCTCCGGTATGAGACAACAGCCTGCGGTCGTGCTGCCAGCCGGCCACCGCGCCCCACCGCGCCCCACCGCGCCCCACCGCGCCCCACCCCGCCCCACCGAGCCCCACCACGCCCCACCGCGCCCCACCGCGCCCCACCGCACCCCACCGCGCCCCACCGAGCCCCACCACGCCCCACCGCACCCCACCGCGCCCCTCCGCGCCATACACCGCAAAGTCCTCCCGCAGAAAGAGACAGCCGAGGCGTTCCCTCCCCGATAATTGCGGCCTTGAATGCCGCCGCCCCCACCCCCCTCACCCAGCAGCCCACTCAGTCAGGACCTGTCCCGCCCCTCCCCACCGCGCCCGTGCCGTCCCTGCTGCTGCATGCTGGTCCACGCCGAGGAGGCCGCGCTGCTGAACACGTGGTCGGTACTCGCTGGTTTGTACCGGTCGACTCGGTTTAGCATTATTATTTTTTCACCTTTGACATTGAGAACTTTCAACCAGCTCCAAAGTTATCATTCGCGGATTTTTACAACCAGCTCTCAAGTTTTGATTCGTGGATTTTTTTTTAAAGGATCAAAACTTTAAAAAAATAAAGCATTGCTGGAATGAGTGCGGGTGCACTGCACGCTGGAGGCACTCGCGCATCCCCCGCCGGGCAAAGGCCGCACAGTGGGCTGCTGCTCTCGACCCGGCTCTGCCTGTCCCAGCCTCATTGAATCGATGGCAGTGCAGCCAGTGAGCGCTGCACTCGTCGGGCTGGGTGCTGGGCTGGGCGTGCTGCTGGGGTCTCGAGGGGGGGGGGGGCTGCGCGACACTACGGCCGAGAGCATCGCTACGACCCGCGGCTCGGCTCCTTCCCCCTTTCCCGACCTCGATACTCTTGTTTCGTGCCAACGGTGTCGGACCGACTCGGTGAAGGGCCCCCCCCCACCCCCTGCGGTATCCCCACTTGGAAAAATCGCTGCAGGTTGCCTAGCTCAGGCACTTCCTCGAGTTCATACAACTGCTTCAGAGAGAGAGAGAGAGAGAGAGAAGAGGAGAGAGAGAGAGAAGAGAGAGAGAGAGAGAGAGAGAGAGAGACGGCGCTATGACGACTGCTGTGATTTATACGTGCCGTTTAAACCGCGAGGGGCTCCGGGCGCGTCGTTGCTTCACTGTATCATGAGAATAATAAACAGAATGAAAGTCGTCTCTTCTCGGGCATTCCGCAACGCTCCGCTCCGCACCGCGCGCCGCGGCTCCAGGGGGGAGACCAACAACTTTACTTTTCTCCGACTCGAATTCCCCTGGCAAGCGGGCCGCCCGCGCCGCAAACAGCTCAGACACACTGCCTCTATCTCTGTGACGGCAGGCCCGGCCCGAGGCCCGCGGGGCAGGCAGGGCTGGCAGCAGGCAGGCAGGCAGGCAGGGACAACCACAGCCAGGGGGTGGCCCTGTCTCGTTATTATGATCAGCCTCCCCTCTCTCTCCCCTCCACCGCTATCCGCCCCGCCTCGCCCAATATCATTCCGCTTGCCGCTTGCCATCGGCATTCTGCTCCTCCCCGGGAACTGTTCGGGCACGGTGGCGGCTTTTGCCTCCGCGCCGCCTGCAGCTGCGGCAGCTGCGGCAGCTGCCCGCCGGCATCTGCCTTCGCGTCTGCGGGGAGCGGCCGGCCAATCCCAGCAGCGCCGGCCGGGGGTGGGGGTGGGGGGGGGCTTATAAATGGGTTTCAACCCCCCGATTGTCGTGTGCAGTAATTGATGTAGCAGCCCCTTTTCGCCAGAGCGGCCACGGCAGGCAGAGACGCTTCGGAGTGGCCGGCAGGATGAAAGCGCCGCCCCGCCAGCAGCGCCAGCCGGAGGCACCGCGGGCAGCGAGACGGGCAGCGCGGCCTCCTCCTCCTCCGCGTCGTCGACGTGTGTCACCGTGGCGTTTTCATTTCTCGCCGCCAGAGGGCGCTGGCTGTCACAAAGGGCGCCGCCATTGAGGTGGGCGAGGCACGTTGACGTCGTGACAGTGAAGCCCCGGGGGGCGGGCCACTGTGCGGCCTCCTCGCCCACCGCGTCGCTTATTGCGCCGACTCCTCAAGGCTAAGACGCACACGTCTTCCACGCGCCGTTATTCGCACGTCTGCACTGTTAAAATTTCTGTACTTTTGTGCGGAAAATGTACAGAAGAATCTAGTACGCAAGTACGGAACGTCCGTACCTGTTTCCATATCAGCTCATGTAAACGGGTACGGAAAAAAGTACAGAAAGTTCCGTACTTGGCAAGTACGGACGGTCCAGGCAAGTTGTTGACCAGACTTGTTCGCTTGTTCCGAACTTTTTTTCCGTACTTTTTTCTACCAGTGTGCGATGATCCGTTATTGCCAGATGCGGCTTTGGTTTGATGGGTTTCGGCGGGTGGGGTGAGGAGGCGACCAAGTAACTAAGTCGCCTTCTCTGGACAGTTCCGCCACCGATGGCGGACACATGCATAGGGATTTTGCTAGACCACTGTATGGTAAAATTCTGATCACAGTTTACAGTGGTAGCCCGTGGACCCCCCGAGAAGCCGCGCGAGACGCAATAAGTACGTAAGTACGCCCTAATGCAGCGCAAGCTGTTTCGCGAGATATGATCCTCACGAGCCGTAAAAACTTGGACAACGACTAGCCGGTCGTCCCTCCCGGAGCAACCGCCGCCGGCCCGGAGCGACTCGCCGCTATCTCGTGTTATCTCCGCGCGGCGCGGGTTCGAAACCCCCTTCCCCCAACCGCTCAAGCCGCTCAAGACGTCGTGCTCGGCTTTTCTCCGAGGGGGTGAAACATCGCGTAATGCCCTGTACACAAAATCCCAGTATTCCGCGTAATACACGTAATTGTAATACCATTTTGGGGTTAAAAGGGACAAAATAGTAGCATTTCAATGCTGTAATACACGTGTAATACCGCCGTAATACGGCGTAATACGGAGTATGGTCTTTACACGATTCCTAGGAGTGTTTACCCCCTCGATTTTCTCCGTCCTGACGGTGGCAGGCTGGCGGCAGGCTGGCGGCGGGCTGGCGGCAGGCTGGCGGCAGGCTGGCGGCAGGCTGGCGGCAGGCTGGCGGCAGGCTGGCGGGGCCGGTCCGGTCCCGCTCCTCCTTGGCAGGTGACTGGAGGAGGGAAAGCCCTGGCCAGCCTGTCGGACGCCCAGATCCAATCTCCACAAATTGAAATAGGGTCCATCGCGATGCCGGGCGTAATCCATCCCACTCTCCCCTCCCTCCGCCTTCAGCGCGGCGGCCTCTCAATTCGGGGGTCCGATTCGGTCGGGCGGCAGCAGGCTAAAGGGCGCGCGGTGGCGCACGCCCCACGAGTGCGAGGGAGACAGAGCGACGCCATTCGCCGCATTACGCGCCCGCCAGTGAGGACGGCGAGGCACAGTGGGTCAGAAGATCGTTGAGGCGTTCGCATTTTGAGCTCCACAGTCCCTAAATGGGACTCGAATCGAACGTGTGACCCCACCTATGGATTGCTCTCCGAACGAGGAATCCATGGGTGGAGTCACACGTTCGATTCGTGTCCCATTTAGCGACTCTGAAGCTCAAAACACGTCTAGAATTGTGGCCGCTTCAACGGTCCTCGGACCGACTGTGCGGTGAGGACCCCGGCGAGGACGGCGAGGACACGGGAGACGTTGCCGTGGAAACTAATCCCGTTGCCCTGCGCCCCGCCAACCTTTGCTGCGGCTGCTCGGGTGTCCGTTTTCATCAAAACGTGTTCCGAGACGAAGATTTATGCCCCGCCTATTTGTAGCTCTGCAAACAAACCCAAGACCGCGCGCACAAAAACAAAAAAAAAAAACACACAAAAACCACAAAAAAAAAATAATGAGCCGTTATTTTTTTATTTTCACTTTTTGCGACCTATACTTGTGCTCCAGTCATAAAACACGCAGCGAGCAGCTGTTTTATTTTCGCGAGCCCCGCTTCCTTTCCGGGATTGGAGCGAGGAGAGGGGGGGGGGGGTTAGGGAGCTTGCCATTTGTTGGCCGCGTCATAATTGCATCAAGCGGGCGTCCTTAATGGTCCGGAGCAGGAGGATGTTTACGCGGGAATGTTGTTTACTCTGGCCTAATAATGGGGCTGCCCCTCGGCCGAGCCTTTTGGCTCGTGGCTGCCCCAGTGGGTCCCCCCCCCCCCCCCGCTCCACCACGCCCAGCCGCCATTCACAGGCGTGGATTTAGAAGGGAGTTAATTACCTCCCCCTGGTACTAGATAGACCGCCCGGAACGCAGGCAACAAGCGCTTCTTGCGCCAGCAAGCAGGCAAAAATAGCTACATGACCCCCTACCTAGAACCAATCCTATCCGCGCCTGGCCCACTGTGCGAGCGACTCGCTGCGACGGCCAATCTCTAACTCCAACCCATTACCAGTTTCCCGAATCCACTCCCCAGTGGCGTGTTCGGCCCGCCTCCACCACTCTCGCCCCTCTCCCCCGATAAATCGGCTTTTTAACAAACACCTCCGCGAGGCCCGCGACGACGACGCCGAGTCGAAGGCCCGGCCGTGCGCGAAAATAATTGCTGAGCGAAGCGAAGCACCCTGTTGGGGATTTTGAACGGTCACGATGGTAGCCCCCTTCCCCCCGGATACCTCTAGTTTCCAAGAGGTATCTTACTATTGTTATTAATACTATATTCATATGGGTATACATAGTCCAAGCTATTTAGGCCAAGCTAGAGGTACGCCGAAGTATATAGGCCAAGCTTCATAGGCCAAGCTCAAATAGGCCAAGCTCAATAGGTGCAGCTCTATAGGCCAACATGCATTTTCATCTGCAAAAAAAGCCAGCTCAGCATCAAGGCCGACGGCCTCTGCCCCTGGCTAGTAAATCCAACTTCCTGCTGTCGCCGACAGACAGAGAGACAGGCAGGCAGGTAGGCACGCACGCACGCACGCAGGCACGCAGGCAGGCACGCAGGCGGGCCGCGCCCGAACAAAGCGCGTATTCGTCGACCCAGCAGCCAAAGGTCTCATGATTGCGACCGTGTTGCGACCCTTACCACCACCACCACCACAGGGCCGGGACAGCACAGGGGGGCGAGTGGAGATGGCAGTTTTGATGTCGGCAGCGCAAACCGGTTTCCCTGCAGCAGCAGTGCTACCCGAAATGCATCCACGGCACGATGAGTCATTAAAATTGAGAAGTGACCCAGAACAAATTGAGAGAGAGGGAGCGGGTGACGGGGTGGTGAGAGAGAGCGTGAGGGGGGGGGGGGAGGGGGGAAGAAGGCAGCACTGGAAAACTGGAAACTGAAACGCGCATAGGACGACCGCGAAGCGATCTCGGCCATTATCCGTGCTGCTGCCGTCCGGCATCGAGTTTCCTCCGCCGAACCGAAAACCGCCGATATCTACTCTGCGGACAACCAATCAGCAACAGCCGAGGCGAACAGCCCGACTGCTGGCGATCGCCAGCAACGCCAGCCAGCAACGCCAGCCAGCAACGCCAGCCAGCAACGCCAGCCAGCAACGCCAGCCAGCAACGCCAGCCAGCAACGCCAGCCAGCAACGCCAGCCAGCAACGCCAGCCAGCAAACGCCAGCCAGCAACGCCAGCCAGCAACGCCAGCCAGCAACGCCAGCCAGCAACGCCAGCCAGCAACGCCAGCCAGCAACGCCAGCCAGCAACGCCAGCCAGCAACGCCAGCCAGTAACGCCAGCCAGCAACGCCAGCCAGCAACGCCAGCCAGCAACGCCAGCCAGCAACGCCAGCCAGCAACGCCAGCCAGCAACGCCAGCCAGCAACGCCAGCCAGCAACGCCAGCCAGTAACGCCAGCCAGCAACGCCAGCCAGCAACGCCAGCCAGCAACGCCAGCCAGCAACGCCAGCCAGCAACGCCAGCCAGCAACGCCAGCCAGCAACGCCAGCCAGCAACGCCAGCCAGCAACGCCCAGCCAGCAACGCCAGCCAGCAACGCCAGCCAGCAACGCCAGCCAGCAACGCCAGCCAGCAACGCCAGCCAGCAACGCCAGCCAGCAACGCCAGCCAGCAAACGCCAGCCAGCAACGCCAGCCAGCAACGCCAGCCAGCATGCCGCCATGGGCGGCGAGCAGCGGGCTGTGTCGGGAGAATAATAGCAAAGTCGATAGTTGTTGCTGTTCCTGCGTCTTCATCATTTTATTCACTGACAGGACACAGTTAGCTCTTCGGTCTCCGATAAATGAAGCACAACACTGTTATTCGACGAATGAGACGTCACATTCGTTTGAGTGTGGAAAGACAAAGCCTTGAATTACGGTGAAGTGTTCCTGGCCGGAGAAGCCTGCTTGTCTCACAGCCATCACGGGCAGAGGGCGCCGCCGCCGCCACTGCGCCGCACGCAGCGCAGCAGACGACGCGCCCAACAAGTCGGACACAGCAGCGCCACGTGTTTATGGCGGAGACCATGGTACATGCTGGCCGCGCTCAAGGACCGCTTCTGCCGCGCCAGTGCGTCGTCGGCGGGCAATCACGGATCTGAAACCTCGGCGAGGCGGGGCTGGGTGGGGTGAGGCGGGGCTGGGTGGGGTTGAGGCGGGGTGAGGCGGGGTGAAGCGGGCCGTAGCAAGGCCATGCCCATGCCACGCCTCACTGCCCCTCACACGGGGCACACGAGTTCGGCGACGAGGAACAGCGGAAGAAGATCGCATCAAGATCGGCCTCCTCGTTTGGCAAGATTCCAGAAGATGGGACTTGCTGTAGAAGGTTAGGAGAAACCATGGAGAAACGAACACGGCGTTTGAAGGCCACGCCGACAGCTTTCCGCAGAGACTGGCCCACTAGTCGTGCCTGCACTGCACACCCTGGCTGCGGCGCTGCGCAGCGCTGCGGCTCGGCAGTGGCGGCGGCCTGTGTGGCCGGCCGGGCCGTGCGTTGACAGCGTTATTAGCCGCCAGTGAGGTGGACCAGCGCGCGGCGTGGTTGTCTGGTTTGTTTCCCTAACTCGCCGCTAACTGGCAGCCCCGCTCCGCCCCACCCCCTCACTTCTGCTAGGAAGGTGTGAGCTGAGCCGGTCGTCGGTCGCAGTCCCAGAGGCGCGCGTTCGCGACGTCTGCGGACGGCAGGTAAAGAAAGTAAAGTCAAACGCCGTCTGTGTGTGTGTATGTGTGTGTGTCGGTGTAGCTGTGCTGCGGCATTCACACGCCGTGCATTCCTTTCGGGTCAAACCGACCGACAACATGAGTACAGTCCGTGGAGAGCTGGGTGGAGTCTGGGCCGCGCGGCGCCGAGCCAGACTCCTCCGCTCCGGGCCCTAACCCCCTCAGCGCGGCGCGGCGGCCCTGAGCCGCTCCCCATTTCACTAGGCGGCACCCAGACCCATCCCGTCCGGGTGGCGTGGCGGGGCGCGCGCCGGGCTTAGCGGAAGCGGCCCAGCGGGACCCAGCGGGACCCAGCGGCCCCGAGGGTGAGCGCGGTGAGGGGTTGCCGTGACCACGTGGCCGCCGCCATGCCGCCTCCTGTCCAAGGCCCTGCGTCGCTCTGTGTCTCTGTCTCGCACGTTAGAGTCCTATGGTGGGAGAGAAACGTGAACAAACTGAATTTGCCATACACCGATCGCCAGCCACTCTCGAAAATGGCTCTTTACTATTTCTCATACTTTGGAGAAAACAGGGGAAAAGTTGCGCGTAGTTTGTCATACAGGGGCCAGAACCTTGCCTCGCGTCTAGGCCACTACGAAAAAATCGAGCCTGGATGAAAAACTGCAACGCAAACTCTTTCTCCGTTTTGGCCAAAGTGTGAGAAGTTCACCGCTCGGGCGAGCCTCACCCGGCGAGGACAGGGCCTCACATTTCTCTCCGCGTGGACCGCCACGTAGAGGTGCGAGAGAGACAGCGACTGCCGCCGCCGGCTTGGCTGGCTTCCGCCGCTCATTCGCATTACTGCTCGCTGCCATTCGCGGCGCATTTCGCTTCCGCTCCATCTCGTTTTTCCGTTTCGGGATTCTGGCCGCACCTGCCTCTCGCCGTCGCGGGACGCGTCCATAGGCGGGATTTTATTCGTTTCGATGGCCGACCGGGGGGGGGGGGGGGCGCAAAGTAGGCCCGTTCGCGCTTTTTGCAACTCGCTCGCTCCGTCGGATGGAAATTTGAAGAAAGGAAAGGAAGGGGGAGAGGAGGCTTTAAGAGGATGGCTGGAGCGCCGGCCGCTTTGAGGTCGGTAATAGCTCCCCACTCCCCACCCCTCTCCTGCAGTAACGTTGCGCGTCGCTCGACAATGTGATGCTATCTCCACTGCGCCCGGAGTGGCCCTCGCCGCCTTTGGACCGCGCCAGCCGCCTTCGGAATCAACGGCAGCGGCGCCTCGGACAGTCCCCGCCGACTGCGGACCCCGGCCTCGGCGCCTCGGACAGTCCCCGCCGACTGCGGACCCCGGCCTCGGCGCCTCGGACAGTCCCCGCCGACTGCGGACC
The DNA here is from genome assembly GCA_030522485.1 of Stenchaetothrips biformis. Taxonomy (NCBI): domain Eukaryota; kingdom Metazoa; phylum Arthropoda; class Insecta; order Thysanoptera; family Thripidae; genus Stenchaetothrips; species Stenchaetothrips biformis. The sequence goes on from CM060090.1 coordinate 1,421,754, forward strand.
CCGGCCTCGGCGGCGCCTCGGACAGTCCCGCCGACTGCGGACCCCGGCCTCGGCGGCGCCTCGGAACAGTCCCCGCCGACTGCGGACCCCGGCCTCGGCGGCGCCTCGCACAGTCCCCGCCGACTGCGGACCCCGGCCTCGGCGCCTCGGACAGTCCCCGCCGACTGCGGACCCCGGCCTCGGCGGCGCCTCGGACAGTCCCCGCCGACTGCGGACCCCGGCCTCGGCGGCGCCTCGGACAGTCCCCGCCGACTGCGGATCCCGGCCTCGGCGCCTCGGACAGTCCCCGCCGACTGCGGACCCCGGCCTCGGCGGCGCCTCGGACAGTCCCCGCCGACTGCGGACCCCGGCCTCGGCGGCGCCTCGGACAGTCCCCGCCGACTGCGGACCCCGGCCTCGGCGCCTCGGACAGTCCCCGCCGACTGCGGACCCCGGCCTCGGCGGCGCCTCGGACAGTCCCCGCCGACTGCGGACCCCGGCCTCGGCGGCGCCTCGGACAGTCCCCGCCGACTGCGGACCCCGGCCTCGGCGGCGCCTCGGACAGTCCCCGCCGACTGCGGACCCCGGCCTCGGCGGCGCCTCGGACAGTCCCCGCCGACTGCGGATCCCGGCCTCGGCGCCTCGGACAGTCCCCGCCGACTGCGGACCCCGGCCTCGGCGGCGCCTCGGACAGTCCCCGCCGACTGCGGACCCCGGCCTCGGCGGCGCCTCGGCCTCGGACAGTCCCTGCCGACTGCGGACCCCGGGCATCGCGGCGGGCACCACACCAGACCTGACTGCCGCTCTGTCTCTCTCGCTCCCTCGAGGCCTTGCTTGTAGGTGTGAGAGAGACAGAGCGACGAGAACAACTCTTTGAGTCAGTCTGCTCGGGGAGGGGGCGCGGCGGGGCGGTCACAAGCAAAGCTCAGGCCGGGCTGCGCTGCGCGCCGGATCCGGCTGGGGCCGTCTAGGACCTGCTGCCGGGCATTATAAAGTTTTTGTATAATATACCGACGAGGAGGGCGAAGCAGCGAAGGAAGCCGTCCGGGGGGGGTGGGGGGTTGCACCGGCCTGCCGAACGGACCGCCGCGGCTCTGCTCCCCCGATCCGCCAACTCCTTCTTCCCGCTATAAAAATAAGAGGGGCGGCGGTGCGGGCTCCACGCGAGGCGCCAGGGCAGCCACAACACGGCATATGATGGCGCTTTCATATTCGCAGTGCAGCCAACCGAATGGCGCGGAAGGAGCCACCCCGCCACGCCAAGGGGCCGTGGTATCGAAATCCGGAGGCGGCACATCTATTTCACGCACACGTGCACCCCGAACCCAGTGACTACTGCTGCGCCCCTTCGCTCCCCTTCCCCCTTGCCGTTATGCATTCAAATTTTCATTTTTCTCGAGAGGCCCAAATTGAAAGTTTGTTGGCAGCGAGTTGCTGGAAAGAATCAGAAAGGAAGCCGTTGGAGCTTCGCTCAGAGGGAGCGAACCCGAGGCTGCTCTGCACAACGTCCGACCTCGGACATGACACACGTGAAGTCGGCGGACGCACAAGTCATCGCTCGCCGCGGAGAGTCGAGTCGGTGCGTGTAAAGCAGTCTGTTTTCACAGCTGCGTTCGAATCCAGGGCGTGTTTTATTTCTTTCCCGCGAGCCTCCTCCTCTCCTCCTCCTCTCCTCCTCCTCTTCCAAGTTCCTGGGGTCAGTGGGTCCCGCGCGCACGAGACCGCTGCAAAGTGGACCAGACGCGGCCGGCGCAGGCGGCCCAAAACTCTGGACGCGTTTTGAGTTCCAGAGTCGCTAAACACCGAATGACCCCACCGATGGATTCCCTCGTTCGGAGACCAATCCATTTGGTGGGGTCACATTTCGAGTCCCAGCGACTAGCTCCAAACGCGTTTAGAGTTTTGGCCGCCAGCAGCGCCGTTCTTCTGGCCCACTGAGGATGCCGCTCTGCTACGCTCTGCCGGCCGGCCAGACCTGATAAGACCCTCCCCCTTCCCGCCCTGTTGCGTGCAGGCAGTAGGCAACCCGTCATCGACCTTCCGACCGCGTCCATGACGACCGCCGTCAAATATTTGGGGCCTCATGAAAGTCAGACCAGAGGACTTTTGACCCTGAATCTGATGATGTTTGCTTCTTGCTGCACCGGCGGCGGGCGGGTCCAGATGTCCAGATGGACTGGCCCGAGCCATTCCCCCCCCCCCTCGGCCGGGGCATGGCGGTTACGCTCCGGCACCCCGTCCGGGCTGTCCAAGCCGTTGTGTCAAATGACGGTGCGTTCCAGCAGCGCCTCTGCAGACGCCAGCGCCAGCGACTGCCTTTTTAATTTCTCATGAAAAATGTGTTGACATCGCGAGCAGCACGCTGCCGCCGCCGTAGGAGGAGAAGGAGGAGGAGCGGGAACATTTGAAGCCTCAAGCCGCGCTTGTTGCTCGGCTCGCTAATAAAACATGGTCGGCGTCCCGATTGCCGTCCAACAAAGCAGGACATGTCTCGCCGAGTCTCGCCGAGTGGTTCATGTCGCTGCCGAGTTGCGCCGCTTCTAATAATGGACTGGACCGTGGTTTATTTGTCACCTCCTGAATGGCACGGATATAATGGAGTGGCATCAATTACTTTTCCCCTTCGCCCATCATGCGTGTTCCATTGATTCCGCCTCTGAGGAGCCAGTGGTGCCAGGGCACACGGCCAGCGCCCCATAGTGGGCCAGAAGACCGGTCATCATCATCGTCGAGGTGGTCAAAAACCCGGACGCGCTTCGAGCTCCAGAGTCGCGAAATGGGACTCGAACCGAAAGTGTGACCCCACCAATGGATTGCTCTCCGAACGAGGAATCCATCGGTGGGGTCCCACGTTCGGTTCGAGTCCCATTTAGCGACGCCGCCTGCGCCGGTCTTCTAGCCCATTGTGCACCCCTTTTTACGCTCCCTCTTCCGCCGTCCCCTCCCCCTGCCTCCCCCCAGCAGAGACCTGCTCGGCCGTTAATCACGGCGTTGTCGCCGCCAGCCCCGCCGCCTCCGCCCTCCGGAGTTGTAAGCGGTGCTGATTCACAATTAGCCACTTCTTGTCGAACCCACAATTATGTGGACAAAGTGCTGGGGGTCGCGTCCAGGACGCGACGCCCTGCCGCCACGATATCGCCGAGGACGGCGGGCGGCGCCTTGTTGATGACGGTGCCGTCTGTTCCTGCTCAAAATTCTGACCGTCATTGTCGGCGTCATCGCTCCCTGGCATTAAAAGAGCCACGCCCGCCCGCGGGGAAAGCACAGACGAGGTGCTTACGGTGAGCAGCTCACCGTGAATCTGCTGTTTCACCGTAGGTGTGTGTGTGTGTGTGTGTGTGTGTGTGTGAGTGAGTGAGTGAGAGAGAGAGAGAGAGAGAGAGAGTGAGAGAGAGAGAGAGAGAGAAGAGAGAGAGAGAGAGAGAGAGGAGAGAGGGGGAGAGTGAGTGAGAGTGAGTGAGTGAGTGAGTGAGTGAGTGGTGAGTGAGAGAGGAGAGATAGAGAGAGTGTGAGAGAGAGAGAGAGAGAGAGAGAGAGAGAGAGTGAGTGAGTGAGTGAGTGAGTGAGTGAGTGGTGAGTGAGAGTGAGAGAGAGAGAGAGAGAGAGAGAGAAGAGAGAGGAGGAGAGAGAGAGAGAGAGAGAGACAGAGAGAGACAGAGAGAGACAGAGAGAGAGAGAGAGAGAGAGAGAGACAGGGAGAGACAGAGAGAGAGAGAGAGAGAGAGAGAGAGAGAGAGAGAGAGAGAGAGAGTTACGCCGAAAGTTGGCTGGGCCCTGTGCACGTGATACAGGTGCAGGGCTCAGCGCCTCCCCCCGCACATTGGCTCCGCCGGCCGGCCAGCGCTTCGAAGGGCGGGAGGGCCAGGGAGGGCTGCCTAGTGGTGGTGATGGCCGAAGGCTGCCGCCAAGGGCTTCCCGGCCAAAGGCTCCGGCCAAGGGCTCCGGGCCTGCAGATCAGCGGGGGAGAGGGGTTACCCCAGGGGTTGCCCCCAGGGGGCCGGCGGCAGGGCAGGGCGCCCCTCCGCTGGAGGAAGGAAAGGGTCGCACAAGCTGCTTGGAGGGCTGCGGTTTATTACATGGAAAAGTTGGACCACTGTTGGAGAAATGAAATATCGTAAAGAACACGGCCGAAAACTTGTTGGCACAGTAACACTATTAAGGCGGCATGATGGCAGCCATTCGCCCTACGCGCGCAGCGCGCAGTTCAAGGGCGTGCTATTCTATTTTTGT